>JAVFBW010119364.1:0-15097 GCA_034783835.1 Mopalia ciliata
TTTCTCGCCTCTTACGATTGACCGAGGAAGCCGAGGGAGTATTCTGCAGGGCCATGGCCCACCCGCTCCCTCACGGGACGAAAACCGTAAGGAAACCTAGTAAAAAAAACACCCGCGTGATTATCAGAGCCACATCTCGTGACACCTTTACCTGAGGGTCGACAGGTGAATTCGATCCCGTGAACAGTTCATCGAAGTTAGCTTTGGAAAGTGCACTATCTATAAATTAGCAGATTCTAAAAATACTTACGCTCAATAATATGTTTGCTTAAAATTGGGGAAATCTGAAACAATAAAAGAAATATATTTTATGGGCGGATTAGTTTACTAGACTGTTTTTTTTGTTGTTTTTTTGCCATTTCACTCATAACGGTGTACCACTGTCAGTACATGCAAGACGCACAAACGGATCTGTGTCTGGTCGCGCTTGTGCAATGAATGTTTGATTGGGTTCCGTTTATTTGATTTTAGAAAGCGCACTCGCTAACCACCTAGCCACGACCCCGGTCTCCATTGGGGTTTAACATCGTACTACAGGATATTTCACTTATAGGACAGCGGATTGTTCACTTCTCACTCTTCTTTGCCTTATCACGGTGGAAAACCGGGAGAAAACATTCCATGATTGCTAGAACCACATTGTGGGACTCGTATACCTGGTGGTCGACAGACGGAGTTGATCTCGTGAACGGTAAATGGCTTCGTTGGTTTGTTGGATTGGGGGTTTAACGTCGTACTCAAAGGTATTTCACTTATGACGACGTGCCAGCCCAATGGGTAAAGGAAACCACCTTCGACACCACTGGCAACGCACAAAGACAACATGACTCAATACAGACACAGATGGGCTTCCTGTCCTCCTTTAGCTCAGAGCACAAAGACAACATGAAGCTCCCTCCAACCGCCGGATGGTAGATTAGAGTAGGGTTCGGATTTATTTCGTTCTTGTAACATGTCAGACCATTAATCGAGGAAAACCAACCTCAGGACACTAACATTGGTTTCATCAGGGTTCTATGCCGAAGTTAACGTTATTTCACACATACTATGAAATACCATCGTCGTTTGTTTGGGGTTTAACGTTGTAATCAAGGGAATTACACGTACATGACGACGTGACAGACCAATGGGTGAAGGAAACCACCCTTGACACCACTGGCAACAACCAAAGAGAGGGCGGTACAAATACAGTTAGACAACAGGACGCAATACAGACGCCACAAACAAATCGGCTCCCTAGTGCCCTTTAGCTCTGAAAACACCAAGGCAACAAGGAGCTCCCTCCAACCGCCTGCCCCCCTATCTGAAATATTTTATATATTTCGGGGTTTATAGCATTATGCATGAACAATTATTGGACTGACAACGCATTAGGCTTATCAGCTTATGGATTAAGAAAATCACCCTAGACATAATTGACAAAGACATTAAATAGGAACATTTTCCGATTGTCGAAAATTTACATTGTTTTATTGGGAGTAAAACGTCATAGTAAAGGACATTTCACTTATAGGCCAATGGATTCAGTCTATGTTTTACATAAATTCAGATTTTGTGTTATCTTTACATTTTATGGAAATAATAAAAAAATCAAGTAGGTATTACTCACCAGCAGAGAAAGAGAAATAAAAATAAGAAACATTTTCCCGGAAACAATCTGAAATTAAAAAAAAAAAAAATTAAATTATTTCTCAAATAATCAATAGTCATTATAGTGTATATCGAGAACAGAAGGTTAGAGTAAAGGTACTAGGTCATTTACCAGAAACATTGGAGTTGAAAATAAATATTCGACCATATTACCCAGGAAACCATGTCCCAAAGCTGACCCCTTTCTTGTCACCTCATTTTGGTACAGGCAGAGGTTTACACGTTAACTCGTATTATACATTTTTGAAACAACATTTGTCATAGCGTATTGATCAGACAATCTACACAAATATATAATATTGATTTACCGTCTGCTAATGGCGCCCGGATTCTACCGGTTAATGGAGATTTCGCAACTTACCCGAGATAGAAAACACAAACAAACGGGAAAACAAATACCAAAGTGAGACCGCCAACTGACGGGTGGCGGAAGCTGGAACAGTCACGTGATTATCGTCCTTCGTATATAGCCACACGAAGACAGGAAGAGCAAAGGCCTTTGATTAGTTTTTTTGTGCGGACCTATGAAGCAATACTTTAAACCGCCCATTAGAACTATGTGTCTGGACAAGGGGAGGCAGAGCTTTACCTGCCGATCAATTGAGATCTGGTTGTTGATCAATGTAAACAAAAACACGTGGCTGGTTGTTTTGTTTTGATACGCACTCACCGTAAAACCGCTGTGATTTGTTTTGTCCTTTACATCTTATCTGGTTGATCCCTGGGTCTGGTTTAATTAGCGTTAGTCTGCGCTCTGACACTGACCCCATAACTATGTACCGATGATGGGTTTAGACAAATTTTCTGGAACGATTTAGAAAATGACGTTTTTCCGTGGTCGAAGGTGTCGCACGGTGATAATAGAAATAAACCATGGTTGATTTTTTATGGTATTGTTCTTTTTAAAAATTAAAAGTGATGTCACAAAGTTTTAAAATTAAAAAAAAAAATCCAAGATTAAATCAGTTTTGTCTTTATTGTTATCAGTAAAATTAGAGTCAAAATGTAAATAATTTTAAATTCCCAAAAGACTGGACACCAAATATGATTTGAATACCTTGCATAAGTTAAAGGCAATGTAACCCAGCAAATTGAAGCCTTGCGGGTTCTTCATTGGTACGGCTGTGAACGGACAAAACACTTTTCACGTTGTGCTGGGAAAGATTGATGGGCGCCAATCGCCGGCAATACAAAGAAATTCTACCCTTATTCTACATATGTCGAATTCATTTTGCTTTTATATGAGTTATGTACAATTCTTCTTCATATATGTTAAATTCCTTTTTACTTATGTCGAAAAGATTTTCAATTATGTCAAAAAACAATTGCGCATATGTAAACTGAAAATTTAAACATTTTAACTTCTTTTAAACAAGTGGGAAATTCTTTTTCAAATCAGTAAAAAAAAAAAAAAAGTAAGCCTAACTACTTCACATATGTGGAAAAGAATTTCAAGTATGTAAAATAAAAATTTACTGTAGATATGTACAAAAGAGTTCAACTTCGAAACACTGAGAAATGGTTTCTAAACTTTAATTGTTCTCCTGTTGTCTTGTGAAGACTCTCAAGACCATTGCAAAGACACTTCAGGCATATACTCCACATGATGTGCACGTTTAGCCTCAGCAGGGTACACTCCGAAGTCAAGAAATTTGATCACACTAGATTACAACAACAACAATGCAAAGCGCAGACAATGATTACCTATGTTACATATAGGTCATTGAGTGCAGACTGCCAAAAGTCGAAAGGTCGCTTATATTCACAGCCAACAATACAAAATCATACATTCTATAATGAAAAAAGAAAATTAAGGTGACAAATTAAGAGTGAATATAATATTAAGCGACGGGTTTTGTAGTATACATCATTTTATTTTCCCGACGAATCAGATGCAGTAACGCTCTCAACAGAAATCGGTCGTAGTTGTAGGCCTACCAAACAAATGTAGTTTCCCATGATTTATTTTAGAAAAAAAAAAAAAAAAAAAAAAATTCTTCGCCAAATACCAAGGGTGGATGTCTTTCTGATCAGTTTGTTCTATTTCAGCAAATTCATTGCCGCTAAATACAGGCTGTGAGGGAGAAGTCTGTAATTGAGGTCGTGGGTGCTCTTATTTCACATATCTACAAACGAGTTCTACTCACCTTTTTATTTTACGTAAGTGAAACAGATTTCAACATATGCTGATTGTTCGTTTGTTTGTTTAATTGGTGTTTAACGTCGTACTCAACGATATTACACTTATATGACGACAAGCATAAATACAGAACATCACAAACAATCTGCTCCCCGTTACCCTTTAGCACTGCGTATACAACTCTTTCACTTATATGGAAATGTCGATGTTTTTGTCCTGTTCTGTAATTATTTGTTGGCAGATATGTGGACGGTGGGTTATTTCATTCATTTGGCTGGTGTGACGAGTGAAATAACATTCAGGAATGAAGATCCGCTCAAATCAAAGGAAATTCGGTGATAATTCCGTTCATCTCCAACGCCTTGTCAATGACAAGTTAAAGTAAGAGGGAGTTTATTTGGTCAAGAAAAAACAAGAGTTTGGTTCCAGTGTTATCACCGCGTTCGTTGAGAATGTCAGTCACTTTTCAGCGACAGATTGTAAGATGCTAGGGATCTGTTGCACCCTGATAAATGTGAGGGTTGTGGCACCACCAGCTGTAGGCCGCGGGAGTTTTAGAAGAACTAAACAACTCTTGATGTTTTTTTTGGATTATGGCACTTCCAGGTTTAGTTTTTGATTGAGGTTTTTCGCCAAACTTGATGTTGTTCAGCCCCTGTGACGTCAAGTCAGTGCAACAGGCGACGGAGGCCACACTCGCCTCTGCCGGGATATCATGGTATCAAGGATAGTGTTCATTCCTAGCACTGGTCCTAGCTAAGTGTATTCTTGGCTGTCTGTTAGACTCAAGGGTATTTGCACTTATATGGCGACGGATTTTCCACTTCACACTTCCTGGTGGAAAACCGGGAGGAACATCTCCCCCGCGATTCCCGGAGCAACAAAATAGGCCTACTACCAGCTCATATACCTGACAGTCGACAGGCGGACTCAATCCCGTGATCGGTAAATCGAAGCAGGTTCATTTTAGGAAGCGCACTCGCTACCACTGAGCCACCCCCGCGGGACCACTACTGTTATGAGCTTTAACCATTTTTGTATCTAAATGTTATAGACTCCTTGTCTCATAACGATTCAACGTTTCTATCTAGAACTGTACACTCCCATACCACACTCGTATTCTCGCCAACGTTTCTATTTAGAACTGTACACTCCGATACCACAATCGTATTCTCGCCAACGTTTCTATAGCGGACGAGACTCGGACAACTCTCGTATGCTATACCAGGCCATCGCGCAATAATGTCTGCCAATATTTGAGGCAACCAATGTCAAAGCCCAGCAAATAAAAGAATTGGCTCGGGTGTATCTTAGAGTCAAGGTCTCGACGTAGGAAGTAGAATTGACTTTATTTTAGAATGCACGATACCACTGTGGATCAAAGGGGACATTCAATAAGTGCTAGTCTATGCCTTGGTGTCAGTATGTAGGTCATTGGTGTGCATAATTGCTCTTAGGCTATCGGGGTGATAATAGCAAATGGCACAGACAAAAACTGATAATAAAAAATATTGTACTTTTATCAATACTGTCATTTGTCTGAATCATTTAAAAGGAAAACACACTTCCATATCCTTTTAAAAACACCTAAAGCCATATGACACTTCTCATATTAGTGCGCCCCGGGGGCAATTGCCGTCCTGTTATCATTGCTGCGACTCGTAAGACAGGGAACGGGGGACATTGATGTATCCGGGTTGTAACCACGGTTTCATTACCATGTATCAGTAATGCTAAATCTAATTAAACTTAGATCAAAATAGCTCTCCATCCTTTATTTGACGCTTATATATTGATCTAAGGCAAACGAATACCGAAATGGTGTCGATTAGTTGGCTAAATTGGCCAATCACAGAATCACCTCCAAAACGGGTTTGTAAATGCTAAAGATTTCTGCAGACTCACCGGAGTTCACAAGTAACTTGTTTTTACTATTTTCAATATGGCTGTTCTAGATGCTAGTTTCCAGTATACCCATATTGGGCTCAAATTTAAACACTAATTGATCAGTGTTTGCGTTACATGACAAATATTAGAGAAGTGCAATAGACGGGGAGCTATTTTGATCTAATTTTAATAAGCTTGTTATAATGACCTTCGAATGGTTTGATTCTCTAGGTATGAGCGGATTTCTGTCGTGTAGAAATGCACTTTTAGCACTAGATTGAATTCGCTGTAGGAAAACACTACACATGTTTTTATGCAGTTTGCCAGCATCAATTACGGCAGTAGTGAAATACACTTGCGCAAAACAAATCAACCTCCCTTAACGTCCTTTTCCACAAGTGCTTCGATCATGGTTCACCATTTAACACCAGCATTATTTATATATTTTAAAAGAAGATCTTCAGATCTTAATTGCTCCGAGCAAAACAATTGCAAGTTTTTAGATCTGATTTTAATCAATTGAAACATTCTCCCCAACATGTTAATAAAAAGCCATAAACCGTCAAAACACGGAGTAAGTATCTGACTTTGTTGACTTTACCATTAATATTTTAGATTGTTTGTTTGTTTGAGGTTTGCGGGTACTCAAGGCTTTTCACTTATATGACGACGGGATGTCCCCTTCAAAATGCAACTTGCCTCATCACGGTGGAAAACCGGGAAGAAACCTCGTAAAAACCACCACCGCGATTGCCGGAGCCACAACAAGTGACTCGGTCATATACCTAAGGGTCGACAGACGGATTCGATCCTATTATTTGAGAAAAAAAGAACACAAAAACAAAATAAAATACAACAATTTTATTAATAATTCATTTTTGGAAAATTTCAACCTGATTTTGTTGCATATTTAGTGTAAACCACCGGAAAAGAGGGGCAGGTCATCGTCCGGGTCATCTGCGCCTTGTATCAACACACTGGGGTCAGCTTTATAACAGGCTGTGTCTGAAACCAGAAATTTATTCAGTCATTACATTGACAAGGCAATCGAAGATACTGCGAAGTGATTTCTCTACACCCACTGATTTGCACCAATTCAAAGGAACATTTGTATTCAGCAAGAATGGCTATAACAGCATTATAACCGAAATTCCAGAAGAATGCTAGCAATATAAGAACATATATTAAACAACAAAACAATTATGAAAAGGAATATGATTTTATTGATACATCAAAATAAGGTAATCTTTTTATAAAAATCAACTTTACCTTCTCTTTCTCGCTCTTCTGGACTTAACTTTTGTTTACGGCGAATTTCCTCGAGACAAGAATCCTGTAAAATAGGGATGTTAATCTAATGTCTGCGGTTGGGAAAAGAAGAGGTAATTTCAAGACACTTTCATAGGCCATTGCGTAGACACACGTTAAGCTAACATCCCTTTCCTTTGTAGGTCATTTGTGATGATAATGTTGGATTTCGTCTCATCTTCCAGTTTATTCCATTCGTATAATGGCGTGACAAGACAGAAGGTAACATTCAAATAAACAGGCAGTACGAATAAATCAGACCTGTGTTGTCTGTTAACCCTCAAACGTTAACAAACGTTTTCTGATTAACATTGAGCTGACAAATATCATTGGCTCCAACGTTAGCATGCTCGGCATCCCAACGTTTATTTCCATAGAAAATGTAAGGGCATACCCAGGAAAATTAAAATTAAACATAATATTCATGGTTCGTTGGAGAAAGAGGGTTAAATAATTGTTACATTAACTTCATTTGCATTATATTAAAATATTGAGACCTTACCCCATAACAGTCATCGGCACATTGGGTAAAGTTGCAGAAGAACTGTATGATATCACCTCCTTTGAGCTGAAACGACTCGAAGTAAGGACTGTAGACTTCCCGACCTATTGTGTTAAACCCTATAGTCTTCTTCAACACACGACCGTCACCACATCTGTAGATAAAACACTGTAATTAATTGCATTACATCTGGTATTGAGTTGGTTGAATCCACGAAACAGCGACATCTAACTTACTTTCATTATTGTCTATCGCTATCATTTTTACAAGCCCTTTCGCAACATAACATCTCATTGGTTCTGTAAAATTTCGCGTAACCAATCAATCGATTGACAGTAGCGTTTGGTTATAGGCCCCAATCCCCCATTGGGTGTTATGCTGAGAAACTCGGAATAAAACTCTTGGCTAGCAAAGATGAATATATGAATGCCTGTTATTTATTCAACTGAAATGTAGACATAAAGGATTAAATGGGGCTTGAATACTTGTTTCCTTAGATAAAATGGTGCAATGAGTATTCCCATGGATAAATTCGGCGTGTTTCTATCAGTCAATGATCACGACGTTTAACGCCGATTGAAGAAATGCGTGAGATTTCTTTCATTATTCATTTAAGTATTGTAGCTGAGAGAAAGCGGAAACTTGTTTGACGTTTTATGTTTATACAGAGAAGTGATAACGTACCTATGTGATTTGTTTTAACTGCGTGCTCACGGGTGTCTACATTATATGACAAGTTTGCATTACCTTAGCCGGTAAAAATAAATCAGGACAGAAACCTAACCGTCGAGAGACTTTCGCAGTAACCTGCCAACTTTGATCTGGACATAATGCCAGCAGTAAGTTACGCTCGCATAACCAGCGATCCGCTCACAGTAGCCAATACTGACTGAACCCTATACGCTCGTTCGTGTAGCAAAGCTTTTCAGGTAAAGGGACGCAGAGTTAGGCTCTGGACTTATATTGTGTAAGGCTAAAGTCTAACTCCGAGGACCTTTACCTTAGCAAAGGGCATTCGACCTACATGATGACTGTACATTCCAACAGTAATTTACCCGGCTCAAAATGGACACTATTTTATACACAAGTGGCAGATGACAAAGAGAAATAACGAAGTAATCCCAGTTATCCCGGTCTAAGCACATACACACGTTCTGTGCTATGTTGAAATCTATCGGCTCTCAGCATTGCACATGTTTTAGTGTTGTTCCGATATGGACAGAGAAAACACTAAAGATCATTGACAGCAATACTGGTAATTTGAAAGCTTTGACAAAAATGAAGTGAAATAATCTGATCAACCCTTCAACCCCTTTTACAAGAGATTTCTGGTTATTTTTATCATAGGAATGTTCGCTAGTATAAAGGGTTGAGTAAGTTAACCCTTGAGTAAGCAGGTTAGACATGACATGACCTGCAGATTAATAGTGAAGGCTGTCACACAATGACACCAGAAACACCTACCCTGCTTTGAGAATAGCATAACTATTCACACCGTTCTTCGCTATACAGCTCAAGGCTCGGAAAGGTCTTCCGGAATCTGAAAATAAACAGAAATGAATACAGAATAAGTTAAATAAATGATAAGAAAAAATATAACGCAAACAGTTTTCAAATAACGATTTTAAAAAAAGTCACTGTTTCGTTTAGTAAAAATGGTACTAGCGTAACGTTATCGATAGGTAGCAACAACTAGATAGGCTATAACGACTAGCCTGCACAATGTGCTGCTCAATGTTTAATGGTGTCGAATGATCGTCCAGTGATATACCAGTAAGACAGCAAAACAAGAAGGCCAGTTGCATGGCTGCGTGTTAGCCTAATGGGTGGAGGAAATCACCCTCGAAATCATAATGGCAACGCGCAAATATAACACAGGACAAAACACAGGATGTAATTCACAGACATTACACACAGCTCGGCTTTATATTGTATGGAAAACAACAGGGCAATTAAAGACACTGTGGTTTGTGTATAATTCAGCCAAGCTGTTCTGTTAACTGTGAGAGGGTTCAATCATTTGGCATTCCAAACGCACCTGTCATATTTATCTACCAAAGGTCCGTGCTGCTTAAAGTAGGAAGCAAATTCCTGTTCTTTATAATCTTAATTAAGCCTAAAACCTAAATGTAAGTTTTTACTTGTTCGATCGACGGCTCGTATTCTGATCTTCTTTCCTAACATATACTCTCAAACCGAAACGTACACTATAGGTTTCTTATCCGTTCGATCGACGTCTTGTTGTCTGATCTTCTTTCTTGAATATATACTCTCAAACCGAAACGTTACACTATAGGTTTCTTACTTGTTTGATCGACGGCTCGTATTCGGATCTTCTTTCATTAACATATACTCTCAAACCCAAACGTTACACTATAGGTTACTAATCTGTTCGGTCGACAGCTCGTATTCCGGTCTTCTTTCCTTAATATATACTCTCAAACCCAAATGTTACACTATAGGTTACTAATCTGTTCGATCGACGTCTCGTAATCCGGTCTTCTTTCCTTAACATATACTCTCAAACCCAAACGTACACTATAGGTTTCTTACCCGTTCGATCGACGCCTTGTTGTCTGATCTTCTTTCTTTAATATATACTCTCAAACCAAAATGTTACACTATATAGGTTTCTTACTTGTTTGATCGACGGCTCGTAGTCTTATCTTCTTTCCGATATAGATACTCTCAGTCAAAACCTCTTGGTTAGATATATCCACAATACTTAGTTCAAATGATGGTTGTTCAAAGTTAGCCACCAGGTTTTGATCTTTGGTGTCTACGCGTCTTGTTGAAAAATAAGAAAAACATAAGGCTTGATGTTTTAATTGTCTGTTTGTTGGTTTAATGCAGTAGGTTAAGGTTATTTCACTCAAATGACGGTATGTCAGCCCTATTGGTGAAAGAAAACACCCTAAGCGCTATACGCTTTACAAATACATCACACCCATATAGGTTTCATGCTGCCCCTTTGCTCTGAGAGCCCCTGGGCTACAGGAACCTCCTTTCCCCTCCTCCTCTCGTGAAATATAGTAAATCGCAGAATATATTACAATTATAACATGTTGGGTTAATATTCGGGTTCACACCAACCCGTTATGCAAAACAACATATAATTTGCTTCAACACTCCGATCTGGTTTAGGGTTATATGAAATATTGAATGGTATAAATAATATTGAAATATAGAACGCCGAAAAATTAATGATGGGAGTTGAAAATGTAATGCTAGAGTCTTATACAAAAAGATACTACATGACTGCTGTGTTATATTCCGGCACAAGTTTTTCGTGGTTTCCTCAATACAACGGCAGTAGCAATGAGAGAATGATATTGCACACTCATCAACATAACAAAGTTAGTTGGATAAGCCTTATATTGTTATGTACTGCGTTGATAAAGAATAGCTTTTAAGGTAGCGATAGGACGGAGCTCGCGGGCGATAGGACGGAGTTCAAGGGCGAAAGGACGGAGTTCACGACGGATAGATGGAGTTCACGGGTGATAGATTGATTAAACGGTTGACAAATTGAGTTCCGGATGTAAAACAGTGAACTAGTAACTCATCCATAAATGAAAACCTCAAATTACCGAAAAACAAGGGGTTTCAATATTTTGTATGGTAATAGTTTCAGCCGTGCAAAAAAAAACATTTGTTGTCGAAGGGTGAACAAGGAGAAAATCAGAGTTGTCCGTACTTTATCTCTCTCTCTCTCTTTCTCCAATCAAATGCTTAACTCCGGTCATGATATGATACAGTTGTTTGTAGGAAATGTCGGATCAACAATCTGCCGTGCAAATGTAAGCGTCAAATGCTATGACATTGTATCGGCAGAAAACAGACAACCAGTGTTACATCATTTAAACGGCCTGTAATAGGGACATACATGAAGCTACTTTTGCTATCGCAGGGTTAGTATGGAGTAAGAAAACGAAAATCCGTCATATAAGCGACATACCCGTGAGTATGGCGATAAACAATAAATCAAACCAAACAAAAAAGCACAATGACGATGAAAAAAAATACTTAAAGCGATACTCCGGGCTGCAATTAAATGCATAGGCCTATAGGTAAAACGGGCATCATTTCTTGTGTTCAATAATTTTCTAATCGAGCTATAACAATTTTATAATTGGATCTTAATCAACGGTAATGCACAAACTACAGTTAAATTTATCCTCCGCCATGTCTAGGTACTTTTATCATTAAACGGAAAAGCTTCACAAATATGGACTAATCAAATTCCTACGTCACGAGACCTGTAGAGTCGTCTGTTTAAACCTTTGACAGTTGACCCCAATGACCTTGGTTCACACATAATATTAACCCGTAATTCAACGCAGAAGAGTGTTAGTCGCGTGACGCCATGCCCAAAATGTCAGCCGCCACTGGTAGTATATACCTGTAACACTCGGGTTGTTTTATAAAATGAAGAAACAATAAGTCGATGTCATGTTTAAGTATATTTAATGGTAACCTTTCAATGGACATATAGGTTATTTCAGCCCGGTGTATCGATTTAAGCTTCAAGTCTACAGTACGGTTGGAAGAGAGAAAAATGGCGAGTTAGCAACAGATACCTACACCCGTATTTTTGTATTTTTTACTAAGCTAATTGGCGATTTCAGCTCTCGTATAGCATATAAAATGTGTCCAGAAGATCAGTTTATCAAAAATTATTGACTAAAACTCATAATAGCCCTTGTGGTCTCCAAATACGCTTATTAGATTATTTTTATTTCATTGTTAACATCTGTTGGCTGATCGAGATCCTTACCGTTCTGTCAGTGTTTCGCTGAAGCTGAGAGCCCTGCCTTGGGAATCATACACACATGATATAGTGTGGACTCGTTTGTGGGTTACAGAGGATGGATTCTCCTCGTCACCCCAGCCTATCTCCACGTCCAATGTGTATAAATGACTTCCGCCTTTATCCTAAATTACAAAAAATAAATAAATTAAAAAAAATAATATTATGTGTCCATATGCCGACTTGTTCCATCGTGCTCAAAAGGCAAACTAAGGTGTGTATCCTTCTCTTGTGCCAACTCATTTGGTTGATTACGCTTGAGCATTTTTTACAAATGATTATAATTTGTTGAATTGTATTCATCAAAATGTAATGATCTCATTCAGAATATGTTGTATGGTTATTTGATGATATTTTCAGCCTCTGCTATCAATGATACTACTCCCTGATTGGTTACAACTTAGTTGATTAGTGTTGCATCGGGACCAATCTACTACTGACAGCATCACACTACATACAGTTGTGTGTTCAGATTTAAATGATTTGTAACAGTTAATAATGATAACTCTAAGCCCGTGTGATGAACACTATCAACCAGTCCCTCCTTAAAGTAATAAGTTTATTTTTATTTATATCTATGTATGTTACTTTTAATAATATGTATATGTGGACTTACATGGAACTGACATTCGTCATCTTCGGAGGGTTTTTTCAGCACACCAGTCAGGTAGTAATCTATTTTACCACGTGATATGAAAGGAAGGTCACCATTCAGACATTTGGCGAGTGCGAACGCTGGTATAGTGGATGACATCTTTATGGTGGCCACACCGTGAATGTCATCCGGGCACTGGGGAGATACTGAACAAACATACACATTTGTGGTTTTTTTTAAAATAGCCTTAACAATGGGATATTTTAAAATTTGTTACTTAACTAAAATTGTTTAATGCGTATGCTCTTAACTTAGATTGTGATACAACATTTGAGAACGTCGCTAAACCCTAATCAAACAACCAAAACTAACAATACATTATTGCAAAAAAATTAAATATTGATGGTATATTTCTTTATTTAAAAATAAGGCGTCAACGAGACGGATAGCTGAAGGAAAAAATAATAGGCGTTTTTTGTCGTTTATCTCAAATATAGTTAACAAAATTTACATACTATTTCTTTGAAAAGTTCAACAGTTTTGTCTTCAAATAAAAAAGTCGCGTATCCACAGATTCTTCTTTTTTGTTATATCATATGTTTCAAGCTTTCCACTTTCGATTTATTGGTTTTATTGGTTTCGATGTGTAAAGGACCAAGCTGCATATATTCTCTACTGTCTGGTTCGGTTATTAAACGATGGAAAATCTTTTCGAAAGTGTGAAATAGACAACCCGTCTTCAAATAAGTGAAATACCCTTGGGCACTACGTCGTTAAACCCTACACAACAAACAAACAAATCACTTTGATAAATTTCATAAAAAGATGAAACGCAATACACTCACATCGAGGCTTCTCATTCTCAGCTACACCCAAGGTAAACTGAAACATACGAGAACAGATTTTTGATAAGTGTTATAAATCTCAAATTCGGTTTTTTTGGTGACGTCTCCTCTCGTCAATTTAACAGATTGAAACGTGGGCAATATTGTAGGCTGTTCAACAGCAAACTTAGATACACTGAATTCTTAATTAACATGCAGAAATGAGAACTTTGACATTTGTCAAACGATAGATTTGAAAACCTATGTGAACGCTTGGATTTCGTACAATCGGAAGATCGTCTTATTTTGATTCTCAAGAACGGCATGAACACCAAAGCATGTTTCCTGGCATAAAACAGTTCCTGTAAGACTATTACAGGAAGAAATATCGATGATGGCAATGTGACTAAAGTGTTGATCCAGGGAAAGACATATCTACTTGGTATTGCTTAAGTAAATTGCGCTTTTAAGCGAGCTTCCCGTGATGGATTTCGCTGCCCGTCAATCAATCTTTTTCACAAAAAATTGTTGGTAATTTCATTTATATTACTATATTTAATTTTAAAAAAAACCAAACTGTTATAACAATAAATTATGAACTTTGTAAGCCAAACACATATTTGTCAGCTATTTATTCAAATGAATTGGAGACAAACAGGTTTTCAACAAATAAATTGGAGCCACCGAGTTTGACCAGGTGTTCTTATTTTTGTCCAAATAGTTTTCCCCACTTTTGATCTAACTGTGTAACAAATACTAAAATAATTGTATGCATATTGCAATTTAACATCTTGTTATAGTTGATAGTCTTATTCAAAAACTTTCCCCCATAACATCTGATCAAGGGAGTTTCCATGATAATAATGTCATTATTCATAACACTACACAATTCGGGTTCACTTTACGCCATTCACTCGAGAATTAATCTCATTAATTAAAATCTATATGCGGAACAAGTGATTGTTTTAAGCGTGGTATAAGCGGCTATGTTTGAAGACTTACCAAAATGAGGAAAAGAAACTCTTGATGTTTCATTTGAACGCCCATTCTCTGTAAAAACAAGCACAGATGGTATGATTGAGGTGGGTTACATTTGGTTAAGTAGGGGTAGTACAAACTTATACTCTCTAATACCCACAGACATTAGTCCACCCCAATAGAATGAATGGAAATGTCAATTGCGTTCTCACGAGAGTTTCTATAGTGGTTGAGACTACGCAATGCCAGCCTATTGCTTAGTTCATATAAAGTTTAAAAAAACAGCGGATCACAGAAAACCTAGAATTCATGTTTTTGTTTGTTTTATTGGTGTTTAACGTCGTACTCAAGGGTATTTCACTTATATGACGACGGACACAAATATAGAACATCACAAACAAAT
>JAVFBW010119375.1:0-15096 GCA_034783835.1 Mopalia ciliata
ACGGACAGACGGACGGACGGACGGACCACGGAGAGTGATGAGAATAGCCCACAGTCAGAATGACTGTGGGCTAAAAATGACCGGACAGTGCTATAACATATAGTGCTCGAACACAAAAAGACCCCCAGACCTCTTTCCCAATTGTTTAGTGACATTGATATTTTGTTAATAAATTTAATAACCTTTGTTTGATCTCTTGATAATGACAAATACACTGTGTGTAATGATTATTAATGAGTAGTGTTTGTTGTAGGTTTGTATATACATTAATAACACAAAGGTCACCTGCCTTTCAACAAGAACAGCTAACACACAAAATAAACTACAAACTAAGTAAACTACGGTTACCTAAACTGAGATAAAGTTGAAGTCTGTCTAGATATAACATGAGATGATCAATCGTTTACCATTAATGGACAATCCAGTGCCTTTGTGATTAATTTGTTTAAATATACAAATGTATGTAAGCCAGCAAACACTTAAACTTATAACTACAAAATAATTGATAAATAAGTAAATAACCTAAAGTACAGCGAAATCCAAATCAAACACAAAACTTGATAAGGAATTAAAATAGTCCGTGAGGATAAACCGAAAAGCTTCAAGCTTCAAGGCTCACTTCCAGCAAATTGACCAATGCGCTCCACGTTAAGCCTGTCCGTACTCACATATACTCCCAGATAAAAACATAAATATAGGCAAACACTATATAAAACTTTTATAGACTCCTGAAGCAAACGTCTAATTTTGTAAAGCTTTGAAAGAATCACAAAAATATTTGTTTAAATATGGAAACGCTACATTTGTGTCTCCTGTCTTTGTGATAACAACAGCGGCAATACAGAACGCTTGACCAAAGTTCAATGTTGACAAACCTCTATTTTTGGACAGTACTGTTAAATTCCGTTCAGAGCAGCCATGATTCCTATCAGCATAATCTTAAGTTCTTTAAGATAATAATAAACATGATCTTGTATAATTCGTGTGAAAATAACGACAATAATTTCTAGTATTCACCAAACAGTAAGCAGCATCTCGTATCCAATGAAATGTGTTTTGCTTCGCATATGAATAACACAGCATGATAGGGATAAGTTTTTAAGATCCGCTTTGTATTCCACGCAATACTTTACTGATTACTTGTTTTACTTGTTGTGCCGAACTTCGCCTCCGAGTTTTGCCTAGCAAGGCCTTTCGTCTTCTTACCTCGCGGTAAAGTTCATGAAACGCTTCAAGAATTTCATCTCCGCCATCACTCGCGGATGTTTCAAAGAATGCGCATGCCATCTCACTGGCCAATTGTTCTCCTTCGGCAGAAGAAACCTTCCGCTCATGAAATAAGTCCTTCTTATTGCCGATGAGGACACATTGAGTATTTGTTTTCTTTACTTCGTCCAATTGCGTCTTTAGTTTCTTAATATCTTCAAAACTGCCTCTGTTGTTGATGGAATAGACGAGGATAAACCCGTCCCCCCACCGCACCTGTCCCTCTCGCTGATTAGAGGAGTCCTACAAGAGAGGTGTTCACTAATTACACAACTTCACGAGGTTACATTAAAAGGCTTTACATATTATTAAGGTAGAGCAATGATAGCATCGATGAGCATCAGCCAACCAGGGTTCGCGAACAGTTTACAGGAACTCAGTACAACCAAAACCATGTGAACTGCTACTTACCTGTACTATATTCACATAAGTATTATTCCTAAACAGTATTACTATATGTTTATACAATTTCTGGATAACCACTTCTATACAAACACCCACACTTCACTAATAATCTTTATTTGTTCAGAACATTACCTGGTGTACATGAGTGGCCTTAAAGCTATATCACTGTACACGGCAGTTTCCAAGCCACTGACGAGTGATAAACACATAAAACACGCACCACCAATATGTTTGAAATTTGATAAGAGTAACAGGCTTGATTAAACTGTCGCTTTGGAAAAAATAGAAAAGTCTAAATCTTCTGGTAGGTTTTATACTGCCCCAGGCTTTCAAATTCCCCCTGTGTACTAGTCGATTCCTAGGGCTTAACAAATCCTACAAATAACTTACGTCTCCTGCTGTATCCAGTATGTCCATAGAAACACTTTCATCGTCGATCAAAGTCTGGTGTTTATAAGTTGACTCTGTGAGGAAGAAAACAAACAAAACTTGTTGACAGATGTGTTATATATAGGTTATTTAAGAATCCGTGTATCACCCGACTTGTACATAGTCCCGGTATATTGATAGGCCTACAGTTGTTCCGTGTGCACAGGTTAAGCAACGTAACCCAATATTACTACACAGCATGGTCATGGTTTATGGCCAAAGGCTTTATACGCAATGTCATGGAGGTAGAACAACGGCGGTTTAAATAAAATGAAATTGTGTTTTTCCTACAGTAATAACAAGTCCTTCAAATATGACGCCATCTGCAAACGAGGAGTTCATCTAAGGCTAAAGAACCCACCACTGCCTGAGACTCCACGAAAGAGAGGGTGATTTAATCGGAATTGTTTAGCAGTGTTATAAAGGACCAGCACTCTGGCAAAAATCAGCAGAGGTATCTGCATACTACTTTGATTAACGGGGCATTAGACATCAAAATCATACCAAAACGTTTCACGGAGATAAACTAAAAGACAAAATATTTTGTAAAGGACAACAGCTGTGTGAATATAAATGCCGCGAATCCTCTAAACCTTCGTGTGAATCCTGCTATTTTGGTAAAAAGACATTCCGTAAGTTGGCATTATTAAATACTAAATTTGTTTGCAATACTGCTGTGGAAGTGCCAAAATTACATTACAAAATAGTTGCCAAATGTTTTGTAAATTGTCATTGCAATTAATCGAGTGTACCCTCCTGTTTTTTGGTAAATTCTGCGACAGACGGACGGACATTCGTGAGATCAGACCGAAAAGCTTCAAGCTTCAAATAGTCTAGACTCGTGATCATTTACGGCTTGGGACAGCCATTTCATATTAATAAACGTTAAAATAGTTTGTATGACTGCAGGGAAGTGCCACAATTACTTTACAAAATGGTTGGTTCATGGATTGTTAATTTCAAGTAAAACGCCCCCTCCTCTCCTCCACGGCAACGTATACTTGACAGGGCACAACTGTATAAATACATGGTAAAGGCCTACCTAGTGTTGGATCGTATTCCCATATAAACCGCCGAGTAATAAACCGCACCACGAGAGCTGAAAAAAAAAAAGAAGAAAACAGAAATCTTTAAAACTTATTCTGATTTAACTCAATTGCAACTCTTGATAGCAGAATTGATAGAAAGACCAAAGTTTGTGGCAAAACCAATAAATGTTGGTATTGGCGATCGTGTTGTGTTTTTAGCGTAGGGTTAATATTTGCTCCCGGGGGATTGTCTTCTTCGCGTATTCCCCTATCTCCTTTAGTTCCATGTAATAATATTTATTTTCCCTTAGTGGATGTTTTTGTGATACACTGCATTTGACAGGATATGTATTAACAGAGTTTTCTCCCTGTTCCTAATTTGCATATGACTAATGGCTCTAAATATAATCAATGCGAAATTATCAAATGAGTGTATATTCTTCGTCTATTGTAGAACTATTGAAGAAAGCAAAATCATTAGAAATGGAGGTTGAAGTTTTTCAAAATGATGCGTTTATTCCCCATTTTTACTTCTCATTTAGGATAGTTATACTGGACTTCTATGAAGTTTACACTTCTGGTAGGTTTTATGGTGCTGACTGTGGACATCGCGGGGATGTTTCTACTTTAGACAATCACCAGCAATACTAGAGTCCTAATGGAAGTTACTACATCCTTAAGTATCACGTTTAACACCAATTAGACAATGAATCTAGGAAAACATTTTAATAATTAAATTCTGCTAATTTTCCACAGGTGTGTTGATCTTTACAGGTGTGTTTGATTAGGGTTTTGCTTAACCTCGTACTTCATCAACGTTATGTGCTTTTATATAACGGTGTGTTAGCTTAACGGCTGAATCAAATCAGCCTCCATGTAACTGACGACAAACAAAGACGACATAGTACGATTACAGGACGCAATATAAATAGGGTCTTCACCACAGAAAGATCTGCTTCGTGGTGCCTAGCAGAATGAGATCATTAGGGCGATAGGACGCTCCCTTCTAACTACCCTCCTTCATGCTAACATGGTAGCTCAAATGTGCGAAAACATGAAATGGCACGAATGTGCAACCATATCATAACACATACATCGGGTGTGTACACCTTATAAGCCTAGTATCAATAAGACACAAAATAAGAGGTTTTGTACATCTGAACTTCATCAAATATCCCAGCGGTAAGATAACCGTTCTCGAAAACTCTACCCAGATGTTAATTTATTATAAACTTGCGTCAGTCAAACTTACACTTTGTGTTATATAGTGGTGGGGGTGAGGTCATATCCGTCATGACGAGCAGGGCGTAGCGCAATAGGTCAAATTTCCTGCCAACGTTGAAGTCCGAATGGCATCTTATAAACATTGACTGGTTAAATTCTCCTAGATCGCTAAAACTAGAAGCCGTGTTGAGTATTTTATGTCAACCCCCAATTATGATTAGGGTTAGAACTACAAATAACACTCAGGTTATATTGAATACAGTGTGGTGAGGAATATAGAGGGGATAAAACCCACAGCATCTTCTGTTTCAGGCGGGTGGTTGGAGGGAACTTTCTGTTGCTCAGGGGTTTTCTGAGCTAAAGATTAACACGAAGCCGATATGTTTGTCTTGTCTTTGTTTTGTCCCGTCATGTTTTTGTTTGTTGCCAGTGTTGCCTGGGGTAGTTTCCTTTCCAACTAGTAACCTGACACGCCGTCATGTGAGTGAAATAGCCTGAAGTACGACGGTAAACCCTCAAATAATTGCAAGAAGCTCAAAAGTTAAGATCTAAATTGAGAATTGGTTTTATATTGCCTGAAGGTTAGTTCATTCAATTGACTTATCGAAGAGAATCAGCACTGGAAGTCCTAGCGACTATCACGGCTACTAGCTAGACACCATTCAAAAATAAAATCAATTCTACTTCCTACGTCGAGGCATTGACTCTAAGATACACTCTTGTTTTGCACTTATTTTATTTGCGGGGCTGTGGCATAGGTCGCTCCAAATATTGGGGGAAATAAATGCGCGATGGCCTGGCAAAGCCTACGAGAGTTGTCTTAGTCTCATCCACTATAGAAACTCTAGCGAGAATACGACTGTGATTTAACAGTCCTATATAGCACACACTAGCAGCAAACCACATAGGGAAATCCAGATCACAGGGTCCTGCGCATAATCGTAAATGGGCCTTGACTGTCAGCCATCACCGATTCACTATATGGTCCACGGGAGCCAGCCCGTGCTGAAAGTTCAATCGGCTAACAACGAGAACTGGCAACTAATAAATGAGATGAGGTTTTCGTATCCCAAATAAATGCACTCAAAGTAAATTTGTTAATATTTGAACGTTTTGTTCATGTGAGTGGGGTTTAACGCCACACTAAGTTTATTTCTATCCTAGAGGATTAGTGATTATAATTCTAAACATAAATGTATAAACAAAAAGTTGAAGAAGAACTTTATCATCGATTTTCTGGAAGCGGTACTATATCGAAAAGGGTTAATAGGATAAGTAAAGGAGCCGGTCTCTGTCTTGTAATTTAATTGCTCATAACAGTCATTTTCAAACACAAGCTTGGACAATATATTAACATCTATAGCATCTTTTGTCGCAAATAGAATGGTAACCGTGCTGTGTAGCAAGGATCCACGACTTGACGGAGGAACGTGTTGAGAGGTAAATAAACCGCGGATTCCATAGCCTACTGTGAGTAATATTTAAAAGCTAACCATATGATGCAGTTTTTTGGGGTAGCTAAGAGGTTTGTCTACCCACATCTTTTCACATCTGGTACAGCATGCTTTACATCAACTCAAGAGCTCATTATGGATGGAGTCGACGATCTTGAACTGCTTATAACAGATGTGAAGTGATGATAACAAGACATGTTCTATATACCCTGCGGTCAAGTGGTCAGATAGGCACAGTAGACAGGTGGCTAGCATCGGAACTAAATCTTATCTGTTGTTCATCATAAATGTTCTGTGTCGATAATTATTTTACCCCAGTAACTCTAAAATACATCACTAAATATTGGATTATATTTTTTTTTATCCCAACTATCATCTATCGCAAAATGGTAACTTTTAATAACAATTATTTTTGTGTATTGTTGATTGCTTCTCATTAATGCTATTTCTGTTTTGTAATATGTGACCGAGGGCACTGGACTATGAATTCCTCTCTCGGGTTCCGCATTTTGATGTTTGCGTACTGGGTCCACAGTGTGATACTCAGTGTTATTGCAATTTAACTGCGAACTTGCCGTCAGGTGCATGTTGAAAAATCGAATAGAAGCTTGGCAAAATCCACAAGGCAATCTTCGCAGGCAAAGAAAACATTTTCTGCTTATGCATAGTGGTCGACTTGCGACCTCATGCAGTTTCTACACGTTTGAATGCGTAATGACATGCGACATAACGCTAATTTCTATGTTAATTTATGGTCTAATTTCAGACAGTCCATTTGATTGGTGGCACACACCGGGCCGCACTACTCGTATGTGTGCAGCCAGCTAACGCTCTATCAAGATTAGCCATATGTTGAACTTGACTAGAGCAAAAATGCTGGCAGTCTCGGTATTGTTTGTATATATGCGGTAATCTGAAGAATTGTCTAATAATCCCCATCTCAACCAAATGATCCACATAGTTATATTTAAAAGTAACCCAGCTACATGTATACAAAAAACAAAAGAGGTGGATTGCGACAAAATTAAACTTTGCGCCATTTCCTTGTAATCATTAAGATATTAGGTATGGAAATATTGCTTGAGTGAACGAGTAAAGACTTCACCACATCAATACAGTATCTTGTGTAATCAAATTAACGAAAGTTATCTGGGTGACTTATACTTGTAATTATAGCCTTGTATTGTACGCATGTTATTTTAGTGAATTCTACTTGTAATTATAGCCATATATTGTAGGCAGGTTATTTTAGTGAATTCTGCTTGTAATTATAGTCTTGTATTGTACGCAGGTTATTTTAGTGAATTCTGCTTGTAATTATAGCCATATATTGTACGCAGGTTATCTTAGTGAATTCTACTTGTAATTATAGCCAAATATTGTACGCAGGTTATCTTGGTGAATTCTACTTGTAATTATAGCCATGTATTGTACGCAGGTTATTTTAGTGAATTCTACTTGTAATTATAGCCATGTATTGTACGCAGGTTATCATGATGAATTCTACTTGTAATTATAGCCATATATTGTAGGCAGGTTATCTTGGTGAATTCTACTTGTAATTATAGCCTTGTATTGTACGCAGGTTATTTTAGTGAATTCTACTTGTAATTATAGCCTTGTATTGTACGCAGGTTATCTTAGTGAATTCTACTTGTAATTATAGCCTTGTATTGTACGCAGGTTATTTTAGTGAATTATACTTGTAATTATAGCCGTATATTGTATGCAGGTTATCTTAGTGAATTCTACTTGTAATTATAGCCATATATTGTACGCAGGTTATTTTAGTGAATTCTACTTGTAATTATAGCCATGTATTGTACGTAGGTTATCTTAGTGAATTCTACTTGTAATTATAGCCTTGTATTGTACGCAGGTTATTTTAGTGAATTCTACTTGTAATTATAGCAATGTATTGTACGCAGGTTATCTTAGTGAATTCTACTTGTAATTATAGCCATGTATTGTACGCAGGTTATTTTGATGAATTCTGCTTGTTATTATAGCCATGTATTGTACGTAGGTTATCTTGGTGAATTATACTTGTAATTATAGCCATGTATTGTACGCAGGTTATCTTGGTGAATTCTACTTGTAATTATAGCCATGTATTGTACGCAGGTTATCTTGATGAATTCTACTTGTAATTATAGCCTTGTATTGTACGCAGGTTATCTTGGTGATTTCTACTTGTAATTATAGCCATGTATTGTTCGCAGGTTATCTTGGGGAATTCTACTTGTAATTGTAGCCCTGTATTGTACGCTGGTTACCTTAGTGAATTCTACTTGTATTTATAGCCCTGTATTGTAGGCAGGTTATCTTGGTGAGTTCTACTTGTAATTGTAGCCATGTATTGTACGCAGGTTATCTTGGGGAAATCTGCTTGTACTTGTAGCCCTGCATTGTACGCAGGTTACCTTAGTGAATTCTACTTGTAATTATAGCCATGTATTGTACGCAGGTTATTTTGATGAATTCTGCTTGTAATTATAGCCATGTATTGTACGCAGGTTATCTTGATGAATTCTGCTTGTAATTATAGCCATGTATTGTACACAGGTTATTTTGGTGAATTCTACTTGTAATTATAGCCTTGTATTGTACGCAGGGAATTTTAGTGAATTCTACTTGTAATTATAGCCTTGTATTGTACGCAGGTTATGTTGATGAATTCTACTCGTAATTATAGCCCTGTATTGTACGCGGGGGAATTTGGGTGAAATCTACTTGTAATTACAGCCCTGTATTGTACGCAGGTTATCTGGGTGAATTTTACTTGTAGCCTAGCTATAGCTGTATTGTACGCAGGTTATCTTTGGCAATTCTACTTGTAATTGTAGCCATGTATTGCACGCAGGTTATCTTGGGGAATTCTACTTGTAATTGTAGCCCTGTATTGTACGCAGGTTATTTTGGGAATTCTATTTGTAATTACAGCCCTGTATTGTACGCAGGTTATCTGGGTGAACTTTACCTGTAGCCTAGCTATAGACTTGTATTGTACGCAGGTTATCTTGGTGGATTCTACTTGTAATTACAGCCATGTATTGGAAGTAATTTGTGTTGACAAATTCAGCGTGTAATTGTAGCCATATACTTTAAGAAGTTACCATAAACAGCTCGCTATAAAATTGGAACAGAGTATTGCTTGGTGGTTGTGTTATGGAATAGCTTGTAAACACTTTTACTTTCAAAACCAGTTGCTTGAGACACTCCATTTCTAAATATTGATATTATATTTCATGGATTTGAATCCGCTATGTTTATATATACTTTGCCTGACTTCCAATATCGCCCGACGATCGCATACCCGCGATTGCTAACTTGCACTAACTGTAATCGTGGAGTCAATGCCTAACCGACATACTATATAACTGGGCCTCATGCCTCGCATATAATGTCGGTGACCATGTGTATAAATGGGAAAATTGACGCTTTGATAACGTTAATGCTGTTTGGGTCATTGCAAAGTGCTAATGGTTACACTTACCACAGTTCATGTGATTTGATTTGATTTGAACGAACACTGATGCATTAGAAGACAATTTCATATAGATCATATAAAACAGGCACATTTGGGAAATCAAGAGTAATTTCTCTTGACTGTCATAACACACGATAGGTAAGTGTTGGAAATTTGACAATTATTGCAACTTTAATACACATTCTTACCACCATTAAATATTAGCGTTAATAGACTGTCTTTCTTCGCTTTCAAACTTTAATGATTAAAGTTTGAAAGCGAAGAAAGACAGTTCCCAAATTTGACGATGGTAAGTTTTGGGCCGGAATACAGATTCTTACCACCATACATATCACAGTTAATAGAGTCAAGTTTAAAAGCAAAGAAAGACAGTTTCCCAATCCACTATGGTAAGTGTTGGAAATTTTACAACAGGAGTACAGATTTTTTTCAACCATACATATCAGCGTTAGTTTATGTCGCTGTCTGGAAGCAGATGCACACTACCTTGCAATGCTTCATCTTCAATACAATAGATTACAAGTTTGCTTGGTCCAAGCGGGATAAATCTTTATGGAACTGTTTTATATATCGTACAAATCGCAATTCTACTGACTGATGACACTGAATGGTAAACACAATTTAATAAAAAATTAGCTTGAGTATATTAGGAACGTCTTTCATGAATAGGCTCATCTGCCATTCCTTTACCTCCAAATGGGCAACGGTAATTATTATAATCCCGGTCTGTATTAGAATAAAAATAAATACAATAGTGATTCAAATGATGTTAAAACCAAGGCGACATTTGTTAGCATATTATTGGATGTATAAGTGGTTCCAGGTACAATCTCGAGCGTGCTGGCTGTCTGGCCAGGCCGACATTGGTCAATATCCACAGTCTGGCCAGGCCGACATTGGTCAATATCCACAGTCTGGCCAGGCCGACATTGGGCAATATCCACAGTGATCATACACCTCCCTATGTAAACATCACTTACAACATTATAATCAGTCAAACTTCTGTGTGTAAATATTTACTAACTTCTAACTTATAAATAAATTTGTCCGTGACATTTGTTTCCAATATGTTCTCAGACCACCTTTACGCGATTTCGAATTTTGATAAATAAAGTAAATAAGGTTTAACATAAAAGTTAATTGTAGTTTTATCATTGCAGGAATAATTACGCACGGATAATTGAGAAATTAAATCGATACGAATTACCTAGATATTTTAATAAATTATTGTTTTCGAAATAATGTTATAAAATGTAGTGTATGGTGTATTGAATTATTAGCCGTACAACAGCTTATAAATGCTATATAAAGGCGTCCACACTCCACAGTATCAAGACATCTGTAAGAGGTTCACTACATCTATAGATGTTATTAAACAAAGCAAAGCCTCGATTACTTGTATGCAAACTATTGAAATCCTTTCGAGATGTTACTTTTTCACTTTCAAAAAGTAAACTTTAAAAAAATAAAAATTATTCTGAAATTCACTTCATAACACCTCATACGAACACAAGGTATCTATATATATAGACTGCTAGAGAGATATCACGCGACATTTTCTGACTTTTTATGTTATGGCCTAGCCTCATATGCTAGATTTCTATTGGCAGCATACACCCAAAATTGTGGGTCCATCAGCAACGCTCTATGGATATCATTTCCAATGACGTGTATCAAATGGTCATAGTGAGGGTGTGCGATGAGAGAGGCGATAGATAAAAGAGCTGTATTTTTTATAAATGTTTATTTTCCGTATTAACAAAATGAAGTCCACGTTGTTCATTCCACAACAAATGTTAAGAAGTGAATTTCAGAATAGTTTTTATTTTCTGGAAGTTAACTAAAACATTAAATTACATTTATTCAAATCTGTAAGTCACGTGGGGTGACATGAGCCTGGGCACGACCGTCTGTTGTTTGGTATCTGTATATTTGTCGACCAAATACCAAAGCCAATGGTATGTTTTTTTACTCCCTAATTGGCTTGACCAATTGAAATCAGTCCGTTAAACAGACGTTTTCTAAAAGGTTAAAAAGGGAGAGAACTAGAGATTAGGGGAATAGAACTAGAGATAACTAGATAGGAGGGAGGAGAGCTATGGAAATAGCCTGGGATTTTCGGACAAGGTTTTTAAATTGGCGGTGGACTGAAATGGACAGACATTGAGATCTGAGCTAAGTACAAATTTAAATCTTTATTTTAAAATATTAGAACAACTACATTACTATTTAAATGCGGGAACGAATGCCTTCCGTTCATACTAAAATTTATGATAATACTTTTAATCCGAAACTTGTCTTTGTGTTACTATGTTATATGGTCGTCACCTGTTGGGGGTAGTAGGCTATATGATCTCACGTGTATGCAGATGTGAACTTCTTTTGAATACAATTCCACTGTTTGTAACATCTGCAAAGGATTTGAATAGCTTGCGTATACGTAATTCAGGCTTTTAGTTGTTATAGATTTCTTTAAGGTTAGATAAAGCAAGCTTCTTTACAAATATAAACTGTGTTAAAAAGGAAACGCATAGGCGGAATATTAATAGAACTATCTCTTAAATACAAAGCAGGAAATGCCAGTAATTTTGGTGGGTAGCACAGTTAAAGTTGGTACAAGTACGTGATAAAGGTCTCGCTATGGACCGATGGCAGCGGAGGCGTATATTTCACCGAAAAGCGCAACACGAGGGTGCTGAAGTCGGTACCTTGTGTGGCCACCGTAAGCTTCAATCACTGCGCGATACCTCTTTGAATCCTGGCACATGAATCCTAACCCATTCTTCACCAGTGTATGGGACAGCTGCGGAAGCGTCTGAGGCGCTGGGTTATGGTGGCGTTAACGTATGTCCAGTTCGTCCCAAATATGCTCAATAGGATTAAGATATGGCGATCTTAATGGCCATGGCAACACATTAATGTTCTCATCCCCTAGGTATTACTGTTTAACGTGCCTTTTGTGGCCTGGCATTGTCCTACAGAAGGAGTTCTCTGTCGATCCATAATGGGAAGCATGTGAGGGCACAGAATGTCATCCCGATAGCGTACAGCTGTCAGGTTGCCTCGTACAAGCACCAGCTCGCTTCAGCCTGTGTAGGAGATGGCTCTCCACATCACGACACTGTCTCGAATCTGTCAACTTGGACAAGGCATGTGTTGGCTTAACGTTCACTGTGGCGCCTGTGTATATTATTGTCCATCATGTCTCTCAATTGAATCATGACTCATCTCTGTGCCATACTCTCCACCAGTTTCTCAAGTCCCAGCCCTGTACATTCGTGCGCCAGCGAGACACCTGTCTCAAACCAGGTACTTGCCGAATTGTGTTCGTTGCTGTGGAGGTTCGGTAACGCAAGTTAAAGTAACCGGATTTTATACTGCAGTTGTTATGCGAGATCTGCCACTTCGGGGCTGGTCTTCCGCAGATTGGAATCATTGAAACCTGTTCTAAAGACGTGAAATAGTGCTCTGACTGACGTCCATGTGCCGTTCGACTGCAATCCACCTAACTGGAGGCGGCTAATCGCAATGTTTCGACTCGCAATGTTAAATCTCAGCTATGTAACTCGTGTACAGTGAAATGGGAAATGCACATCATTGCCAGAATAGCAGCTTTAAATACCCATCAACACCCCAGTATTCTCCCAAATTTTCCATTTGCATTTGTTAAAATCTTAATATTTCATGCTGCTCAAGACATTGCTCTGTCGTGATCTTCCGTGATATAACCCTATTTAATGAGATATCATGTGAAAAGCCGCAGTCGCTTTCGTTGCGAATCAACACCTCTCGGACACACTGGAATTCAAGCGCGAAGATGGGCAATCGCGCGCTCGAAGAAAGGGGTAATCCTAAGAATAACTGTCAGTCCTCATAACAGGTTCAGCTTAATAGTTTAACTTACACAGTCTTACACAACTACCAAAACAACAGACGGTTCGTTCAGGATTACTGATATTTTATTTCTTTCACACAGTCACTATTCCTTCCAACACAGGTCAAAATCGTCAAATATCATTTAACTATATGCCACAAGAAATGTCCCAAATCAATGCTCGAGTGTCCCATCCCTTGGCACGCCAATGCCTTTATTCAGCAGCAACATTTTATACGAGAGATGATAAAATATAGGAAAGGATTAACAGTGCTGCTGGCAAACAACAGCTGAAACGAGATCATAAAAAGCAACTCATACTTTGAAATCTCCGCATGGAAGATGTAAATGGCTACATAGGTTAAAACCAGCGGTATCCAAAACAACACATATGTAATGATTATAGCCGTAATGACTTTAGTGGAAACAGTTCTTTTGGCTTGCTGGTTGGTATTAACGGAGAACCGAAAACTTTTTTTTACACTTCTGCATTTTGCCACATGGAATCCAACTAATACAGCAAGAGGTAGCCCTACACATGTGCTTATACTGGAAACGTAAATATCGCCGTATTCAGAATCGACAAGACAGGCGTAGACCGCAGTGCCGTTTCCTGGGACAAGTCCTTTTGTTATCATTACAAAATTCATGGAAGAAACAACAGCAGCAAACAACCAAATGATAGCACAGATGATCTCCGTCGTTTTCAACACGATATGTATTCTCCCGAATAGCGGATGTACGAGAATCAAATACCTAAACACAGAGAAAGTAGCTAGAAGAAGAATTCCTGTGATTGTGGTGGTACATGAAATGAAATAGAAGAGTTTACAAAGAACGTCAGTCCATCCACTAACCATATCAATTATAAGTTCAATACATCCGCCAATAAGGGTCAATACATCTGCTACAGATACATTTAACAGAAGTACATAAGTCGGCGAATTTCGCAAAGTCTTGTTTCGCGCTACTGAGATTATCAGCACAAAATTTGCAATTATACCCATGACGAATATTACCAAAAATACATACGTCACGTTGTTCTTAATTTCGGTTGACATATTTAGCTTGAAGGTATTTCAAAGTTGAGAATCCCGAAAGGTATCATTCGCGATGCAGTATCGGATTCGTTCTTTGTGACTTAATTGCTACCGTGGTGCTCGCATACTTTGAATAAGAAGCATCTGTAGTGATAAGTTACAAGTATTATCCCTTCTTCATTCAAGTAATAAATTATAAAAACGTTAATCCATTCTACAGTTTTTACCAAGACCAGGCCATGTCCGTTTCCAAACGTGGATGCAAACATTAGAATGAATAGTGTATGTAGTTGCATCTATATCTAAATAAAGGAAATACAACCATTAGTGTGTTCATTGCGATAATGCACGGACAAACATAACATCTATTATAATACCTGTAACGATGCGGACTCATTGTGAACAGTTTTATCGCTGATATTTGCCTACAACTCCGTACATTGTACAACATGCATTAGGGATGGCATTTACCATCAACGCAATGTTTGAGGACCTATATAGTATACAGTTTACCTAGTGTCATCTGTTGTCAAAGGTTAGTTTGTCTTGATAATATACTCTTCAAAAAAAGAAATGCTAAAGAGAATTTGAAAAAGTAGCTTATTGTTTTCAGACTACACGACCACATACACAAGTTGTGATGATATATATTTGTTTCTAACGTCCATGTTAACCAAACCTTCGCTCAAACGCAACTCTTATCTCCTACATCAGAAAATCGGAACTCGTGCTGGTGAAGGGCAATTTGACAGCCTATCGCTACATTGATGACATTCGCCGTCCACACGTCCTTCCGCTGGACGACCGGCAGAGGGAGCTATTCCAACACGATAATGCTCGACCCCACACGGCACGTGCTACAGTGGTCTACCTAGCCAACAACAAC
>JAVFBW010119386.1:0-15095 GCA_034783835.1 Mopalia ciliata
AGACACCACAAACAGATCGGCTTCCTGTTCCCCTTTAGCTCTGAGAGCACCAGGGCAACATGAAGCTCCCTTCAACCACCTACAGAGACTAAAAGACACCAGGCTGGATGGATGGATGGATTGATTGATTGACTGGGGTTTTACGCCATGCTTAAGGGTATTTCACTTATATGACAGCAGTGTATTCCAACAATAATTGACAACCAAGTTGTGAAGCGTTTCCATAATGTTGGAAGGTTAATTTTCCTCCAGTGCTAAGTTAAGACAGCATTGCTACTCTTCAAACCAACTGCCCTTAGCGAGAGGGCCAGACACTAGGAATATGGGACCTTATTGAAACTTTATCAAGTAGAAGTTTCAATGTGACTAAAAAGCTGGGAAGAGACTTTAAAGTCATTAAGTTGAGAACTGGTAAACCGATGATGTATGTTTGGAGGTTAAAAAAGCCGTGACGATAATACATGCATAGAAAACTGTAAATCTGACAGTCTAACCACTCCTCGGGCAGCTGGTGAAAGCGTAGCAAGGGAGAGGTTGATGGCCGACATATTTGTCATCATCGTATAACCATTCGGGTTTCTACACCATAATGACCTTTATACCATGGCAGTCTGTTTGGTTTTTTGCCCTATAAGAGTCCTGGCTAATCTGTCATGCTGAATCCCTGACAAGGTTTCATCAAAGCCTCCATATGAAGATGATAGAATTGTGTATGATTTATCGCCTGTTGGCAGCTAGTGTAGAAGGCTGTGTGCTCTGTGGAACCAGGCACTAGTTGAGGGTCACAAACAACAGATCAGTCCACTACCAAGTTGCATAAACTTGTCTCCACAGCCTTTCATCTCTAGCCAGGAAAGACTGATACTTCACGGCCTGTTAACAGCAACCTAGAGTCACTAATCACTTCCTCCCCTTCATAAATTCCAAACTCTTATCCTTTAGAACTACAGCACATTCTCAAAAGAAAAAAAATATCTTCAATGAAATTAATTCTGAACCCGGAATGTCATAGAATAGATATGATCAAGTGCATTCCTCCAGAGAAGGCCTTTCCTGCCTGTATTATCTTCTTTGCTAATGAATTTGATTCACAATTTATGTTGGTTTGAGCATTTGTGAATATTAAAACATAGAGAAATTACTTGTTGACCTTCATTCCTTGTGTTATCGGTTATGTCTATACACTCTTCTTCAAATGATATATCGCCACCGGATTCTATTACAGTATGTTGCATAGGCAGAGAATATATATTGTAAATATTTACTCTTGTGCCAGCCCTGAACTTTAAGTGTTGTTTACAGTTATCAGGGTCCAACAGAGCCCAGTTAGAAAGAAAAATTCTCCAGCTCGAAAGATACTGTCAAATAAAACCTGATCTTTGGTGAACTATGCTGTGGGCGGAGAGGGAGTTGGCAAACATTCAAAAAGGGACCAAAATATACATACACTTCATAATAAGTAACAAATGCTACAATATACCTTTCTCCAATTTCCTAAGTAATAAGTTGTGTAGGTTATGTTATTGAGTACAGGATGGAAGTCAGGCATTCCTGGTGGTAGGCCATTGAGGAAAATTAGTGAGGTTCATGATATAAGCTGTAAATACATATTAGCATATGGCCCATGTGAAAAATAGTTATGTCCTTGATTTGTGGTTAGCATCATGCTCAAAGGTATTTTACTTATATAGCATGGCTTTGTATCTATGAGATAAGAAGGGATTGATTGATTGATTGATTATTGTTTTACGCCACATTCAGCGGTATTTCAGCTACACTGTGGCGTGAACATAAGAAGGGAACCTGAGAAAAGCCACCTCGATATTGTGTCTGGTTCTGGTTCGGCATTAAGCCCTCATAAGTCACACCTTACAAACGAGGGTAGAAATGTTCATGGCATGGACAGGTCAAACATGACTCTATAAAAACTTGAAGTCTGGAATATAAATATTTTATTTATATGATAGCATATTCCAACAATAATGGACACTAGCACAACCAAGTTTTGAGTAATATAAATGTACAGCCTTGGGACAGGGTACTGACCACTAATCAAACGAAAGAAACAGTCAAAAACATTATTGTAAAGTATAAATTTTGACACAGTCTGCGTAGTAGTTTATGTGTGCTTCTTTTAAGAAATGGCATACTTTGAAAAGATTATACAAAACACTGGGGAAAAAAAAATAAAAAAATTGGAAAAGGTCAATACAGCCTTCTGACAATGTGTCAAAAGCTAACTTATAAAACTTAATTCAAAAATACATGTCATGCTGTATTGTCTTTTTCTTTACCCTGAGCAACATGCCAGTGATTGGCATGAAGAATAAGTAGCAGGGAAATAATTATGTGAAAACATGGGTCTGATTATTGGGAATATGTCAGTGCCAATCTTCTGTTTCACTCCCTGGCTATTAAAAGAGAAAAATAGCAAAGTATAATCAATAGAAAATAACCAGAGCAAAGCAGGCACCTGAAACTCTACTGGTCTTTATTGACGAGTTAATACCATGAATACTAAATCAAAGTGCTCATCACTTTATTGGTGTTTAGCACATGGTAAACCTTTACCGCTAACTGTATCCATTTGTTACTATGTAGTAATAAAAAGTCAATAGCCTGCTCACATTGGTACCATTAGTTCATTATTTATCTGGTTAAGTTCGGGTTTCCTAGAACATTTATAGTATCTATTATAATGTTATCCCTGTGTGTGGTAAAATTCATGTTATAGAAGAAATACAGGAGAAATAAAAACACAACAACAACAACACATGAATATGATTTCCCAAAAAACAAACCAAGACCAAATAAAAAGTTTGATGATTTTTTCAGGGCAAATATCAACTGACAGAAGTCACAAAGGATTGAAATAACACAGCTCCCTCAATAGCAGCATGGGGTAAATTAGAAACAGTCCCATAAAAAGGGAATTAGCTGGCAGGATTAGAGAAAGAAAAGACAAGTGACACAAAGATCTGTAGTACAAAATGACTTTCCAGCTTGGAGACTCAAATACTAAGTCGTCTCAGCATGCAATTTCCAGAATGGCAGAGCTAGAGTAGAAAATGACACGGTACAGCAATGGCGCTGGATTCATCACATTTATAGTCAATCATAACTGCGAGGGGACAGCATATTATTTTACCAGATCAATTTGGTTGATTATGCCTTTGTGACAGGCTTCCAGTTTCCCTGTATATCGATCCCCTCCTTTAAGGCTGCTGGCCACGGCACACCACTGCCACGCAACCACATAAAGGAAACTATAACATGGCAGCAAGGGCGGGCTAGGTTCCAAGCCAGTAGGAAAACAAGGCCTTCCTCTGGGAGAACACAGGCACGGTCCCCTTCCATAACACAACATCAATTAAGGTCACAGCATGCAATTGCTTTTTGCCAAAGGATTCTTTTCAAAGAGATTGCGGCGACTCTTCTGAAGCATTCCGTATGAAGGGCATTAACTAAGAAACAACAGCCCTGAAAGAAAGGGGGCTCATAGAGTATGGGTATTCCAAAGAAAGGTCTTCTTTGCTGCGGACTAAGAAGAGCAGCCCAGTTGGAAAGGCAGTTATTAATGCAGGCTGAATTGAGATGGATGCAGTAAAAGATGATTACAATATCTTATTAACTGAAGAATATCACTGTGATAACCTTTCAAATAACAGCCATGTATCCACAGGGGTATCTTCATTTTCTTTATTTAACCGATGCTGTAATGGTCGAATAACGGCTTTTTCGAACTTGAATTATGACCTAAATGAGCGTATGAATAATTTAATGATGCAATTAGTAAGTAAAGATAGATAGAATAGCCGTGCCGACAGGTAAAGAACACCTTCGACTCTGCTCCTCTCGAGACGGCCACGAATATGAGCATTGAGTTGAAGTCTTCCACAGTCATATATTATGTAGGGGAATATCGCTACTCAGTTGCATTAAGTGGTCTATAGAATAAAAAAGATATTGCAATAGAATTTTATTACTCTCAGAGCATACACTACAGTACAAAATAACAGCTCTAAAAGTATCTAAAATAGCAGCTTGAAGACAGATCAGGGGTTTATTAATATTGTTCACATTGTGTCCTATAAAAAAAAATCAAACTAAACGAAGATAAACTATTCCAAAATACCTTTATTATGCTATATATAAGCTGGTACTATTTATGTACCATTTTTGTCATAGATAAAAAGATAATATTTCAAAGATATTTTAAATGATATATCAAGTTTATGTATGTGAAATAGTATGTTTATCATGGGACTGGTTAATTTTTTTACAAAATATTGCAAAAATACATTTAATCACTTTTGCTGTTTTGTTAATTGTTACAAAGATCATGTTGATATTGAGGCACAGCTGGGTTTAATGAACATCACAGTTAGTAACATTGTGGCTCGATTGTTTAGATCACATTACAATGCTACACAATAAATACTCAACCTTTGAACAAAACAATAGTTAGTTGTTGGTTGACTGTAGTTCAAAAACAATACAGACTTGTACATACAGTAGGTCAGAGGATGGTAATGCCCACTTAACACAGCAGCATGAGAAAAATCTTTGTTGGACAAATTTATAATGGAGAGGGTATCAAGGAACATGACGGATGTGTGCACTGCAACCTATAATATTATCATGTACCTTTGTTTAGATGAATTCTGGACATAATATAACAGTGAATTATTTTCAAAATTTTAATTCAATCCTAATTTTTTTAATTATAATTAAAACTCAGAACATTGAATAATGAGGACTTCAATTCAATGACAGTCACTCTTCTCTATCTCCATTATTACTCAGGATAAAAACAACAACTACAATGATAAAATGCTGGTAAAATTCATGATTACATTAGCTATACTGCCCATAACAATAGCACACACTTCAGACATTTGGTCGGCTTTAAATGGCAAGATTTTCTCCCCTTTTTTGAACGGGGTTTTTGTTGCGATAATCACACATCCAAATTCCTCTTATTCACAGAGGAAGGCCCTAACCTTGTCTGGTAAAGGGGTAGGGGGTTGAAATTCAAAGCCGGAGTCAAGAGAATATAACACTGCTCTCTATCAACACAAAGACACCCTCAACTCTTGTTACTGGCTGCCAGCTACAAAAAATCCTATGCAATCAATTAAGCCTTTACTGCTGTCTGTAGCAAGCATTCAGGTATAAATAGCAGCGAGTCTCTCAATAAATGTTTTCTGAAGTGGAAACGTCTGACGCCCGACATGAATTGGGAGGGAGTTAGCATTCAACTTAACTATGTTAAGTTAGGACTGCCAAGTCAAACTGACTGTTTCCAGGCAAACTAAAGTCAAAACATCAACCTCTAAGTCTTTACAAAGCTGGTCAGAGAAAATACCACTTAGAATATATGTCAGAAAAGAGTTCTATGGGTGGCCGAGGTGCTCAACCAAATTAATGACGGGCATTTTCATTCAACACATTAAATCCCACAAAAATAGTTTATAGTTGCTTAATAATTTAAATTAATACCAATAATTTTAGTATCGCTTTATTTCCTTAAACAATTTAAATGAATCAGAAAATGTCCCTATCAAGGTCCTAAATACTGATATTTAAAGTCAACCAGGCAAACGAAATTGCAAATTGTTACTCTAAATCATTAAAAAAATAATAAACATTTACTCAAAGCTTTCTGGTAGGCCTACATATATAAAACACATTAACTTTTTATTGTCAATTAAATTTAGATGATTAACGCTAAGAAGTTAACTAGACAACAACAACAACAAAATTGTGCAGAAAGTCTTTTTAAGTAATAATTGGATATTTAAACACACATTGTATATTAAAGCTGATAGATCCTAACGTAGTTTTGATCAATACACATGAGGCCAACACTTATTAAGGTTACAATGGTTAAAGAGCAGTTAATATATGGAAGGTCTGTATTACCCAAATGTCAGATTTACCATACCTAAATCCATTTATGAGACTATGTCATTACATAATAATTGTTTGTATATGACAGTCAACATGACAACATTACAGAATTTTATGTTTGTCTCATAAAAAAAATTATGGCCATATGTAGACAATGGCAGAAATTACCAAATGCTTTAATATATTGTATAATAGTAAAGTGTTTCAAGGCTGGCAATGTATACTCACCAAGTAACATGGTAGAATAGGCGACATTAAACACAAGTTATGTACACATTTCCTCCAGCTAGACAGAACACTTCACTGACATATAAAGTGTCCAGGGAGCCTGATCAAAACAAGGGTAATGGAATAACCAGTAAAGAGCCTTCCACTTCAACACAGGGTAATTCCATCAAATTCCACAGAAAACTTTAGCAAAGTAGTACCCTTGGTATATAGAAGTTTTCCATCATTTTTCCCAGTCAGAACTTCATGGTGAAAACTTGTAGAGAGACCTGAGTCATAAACAGTGCTGATGCTTGTGTCTGACCTTTCTAAGGGAATGAAATAACCTTCCCACAGTATTGGCTGAACCGCAGGAGCTCACAGATATTTCTGTTAGCTCTACACTCTTCACAAGTCAGCTGCTACACTGATACTGGCTGGCTTGCTGCTCTTGGCTTCGCATGGCAGGGAAGGGAGCAAGGAGGCCTGATCAGGCAAGCGGGCAATTCCAGAGGAAACTTATCTCTCCACTGTCAGAGAGACTCCAACAACTCGGCCCTTTTCTTTAGCCAATTACATTTTCTTCCACTAGCTGTTGATTCGACAGCTTGGGTCTTAGCATTTCTGGGGCCTGTAGATGATTTGACAAATGCAAATCTCGCCACTGACAGCAGGCTGGATGGTCTGATCAGATCAGGACTGGCCAAACAACACACACAGCATAATAAAATTTGTCTTCAGCCTTATCAGCCGAAGCCATCAATAATGTCAGTTTCCTTGGATTGGGGTCTGGTTGTCCTGGAAATCTCTCACACCAGTGACAGGGGTCAGCTCTACCACCAACACACACACTCTCACACACTTTTCATATTCCCCACTGGGGGAGAGAAAAGACAACTGGTTGCTTTTGAGGTAAATTGATGTCAACCAGACTGATTACCCAAACATTCTACTGTCTCTCAATAGTAATGACATTTTCAGAAATACACCAACCAGTTAAGGATCAGGCCTCGTTCTAATTCACTTTAGGGCAGAAGCAAGGGAAGCCAGTTTGTTGAAACCGATAGCATTATAGCCATGGAATCTGTTAGGTGAGGGTGTCAGTGTTAGGGTCTAGGCTCTCAGCAGGGACATAGACCATCACCCAGAAAGGGTAAGTTTACCCAGGAGTAGAAACCTGAGAAAACTGGACAAATTACCCCCAATGTCTTTAGAGGGGTCCATAGCCTACTACTGTCGATTCCACGGGGAATCCCTGCCCTCTGATCTTCTGTCAATAAATCTAGACCCTGTAAAATTATGTTAAACTCAGAAATGGTTTCTTGGATGGCTTCTCAAATGTCCCATCTCTGATAGTCATGCCATGCTTTTTATCACTGTTCCATTCTCCAGGGAGTATGGGTTACTCTGATAAAATCATATTATGGCTTCAACTTCTCACTCAACGAAGATCGGCCAAGATGATATTTACAAATTAACATGCTAATAAAAATGAACTGGATAAAAATCAAATGTCATTTTCATATCAGTAAAAGTGCCACCTGGCCATAAAATTCCGCAGTTTATGGCATTGGATTAAAGCTCTAAGCTGGGATGTTGAGAAACAGTTTAAAAGAACAGTTAATAAAATGTGAAGCTGACAAATCCTATACGTAACAATGCTCCTGACCCACGCAATATCATTCATTGGTATATAAATATATAAACTTAGTTCAAATCATATTTAAAAAGTAATACTAACATATTTTGGCAAGAGGTGATTTATTTATAATACCCAATTAATTTTATGACACCTAACCCCCACACCCCAACTAAAAAAAAAAAAAAAAAATTAAAAAGAAAGACCAAAAAAAAAGGTGTTAGACCAAGGTAAGTGATCAATAAATGTTGGCCTATATTATGTGGGAGATGTATAATTGTTTTTTTTACAGTTTAATTAAACATGGGATTTATAAAAACTGGGTGATACACTATTTACCCACAAAGCCATCAAAACCTTAAACATATTCCTCCTGACTAAATGTACATGACCAGTTACTTAATTAAGGTGAACTATTCAAATTACATCATGTCATCGTAAAACATGACGGCAATTGCACAAAAAGTGATTCAGATCAAAGTTAGGACAGGTTATTACCCCCTGGTGTTGGTGCAGTAATCTGGAAAGCTGACAGGGTGATGGGGTTTTCTAGGAGTAGCTCACTAATGCTCACCACACTGGGCAGTTGTCTAAATGACATTACCTTAACCCAGCACATCAACACTGATTGCCCTCTTTACCCCTCTCAATGTGCCAGGCAGGAATTTAAGTCAGTTCCCAGTGGTTCCATTCCCTGATTAGTTTAGCCTCTTTCAGTCCCTATCTATTTGATCCACTGAGCAGCTTGCCACAATAAATAAACAAATAAACTCAGAATAAATCTACAATTACATTACTCAGTATGTTTCAACTATCTTTATTTGGCACTGAAGAAATATCTATTTACTAACACAACACCACACTTCACATATTATGGTTATGTTACAGTGATAATTGTGTACACCACCTTCCTATAAGTGAAATACCTGTATATATGACATTACGCATCAGTAGTTAATATCATTATTTAGAATGTATTTTGACTACATTACCAAAATTGTTGAAGAGAAGATGAATATACATATATTCAATCTGAAGAGTTTTTCGGGGATCCATTATGCCTTATTTAAAGCTTTCTCACTTACATGTGAAGAAAGATTTTTTTATTAAAACAAAATACTTTTAAATAAAAAAAATAGTTTTAACGCAATGCAGACTCTGACAGACCTAGCTACAGAGTTTAAAGGTAACTATTTGTGTAATTGATGTACTTCAGTATTCAATGTAAGGCTAAAATCTCCAATTAAGTAGACTTACTGGCTAAATTTATGTATACTATCCACTTGACTAAATTCTGTATCCTGTTATAGGAATAACATTCTTAAAAAGTGGCAGTTACTGGCCTTTTTGATTACCTGCTTAAGGTTATTTCCCTTACATAACCAGAAAATATCAACTGTTTGCTTTGGTAAATTACAATTCTTTTAATGTTAAGAAAATATGTTGTAACTTTGCTTCAAGCATACTGCCCTAAATCATCGGGCAGTATTACTAGCTACACTTGAAAATAACAAACATGGGTATTAGCTAACATTTACTCCTCTCAGATCAGTCCAAATGGTTGCCCTTTCACTATTTGGGTTTAGCCAGCCTTAGTTGAAACAGGGATCACAACATGACACATTAAGTTTAAATGAGTGTCCCTTTAATATTTGGGTTGGCTGCGATAGGGACTGTTCAATATCACAATGCTGACACTGTCAACATGACTATATCACAGACCCAAACCAGCTTGAATTCTATGTTCAAAATGTATACCGCCAGACTTCAGTGCAGTTAAACAGGTTACTGACAGCTATTGAAAATTGCAAGGAATGAAGAAAGTATCTGAGGCGCAATTCTTGGGTGGTCTTGAGCAGTTGTAAGATCAAAATTAATGGCATGAAGGTTTTCAAACAGGTTTACTACAAAAATGGTCACAATTATTCTTAAGTTAAGCTTAAAGCTTCAGTTGTTGGTTGGCTATTGAACATGTTCTGCTTTCTCGACAAGATTAAAATCATAAATTGTATAAGAAATAATAAGGTTAATTGGTTTGTCTAGGAATAGGCATTGTTGGGAATGAAGGTGAATTGAAACAATAAATGTGACTGTGGCTCCACAATGTTAACACATCAGAGATAAGGGTACCCCCTCAGCTGTGCTATTACAAACTTTTATACACATCCAGTCTGCCTCACAATGATAAATTATCTGGAAAATACCTAGCTACAGCTGTTCCGTGTTGCCACACACAGCCCAGTATGTTTGGTCGAGTACTGAAAAAATCTCCACCACTAGTACTAATGAAATAGTGTAAGGAAAGTTTGCTCTTCGGATCTGTTGAGTTTCAGACAGACTCAAAGCGTCTTCTGATAATAAATAGGCCCTCATCTCTTTCCAAGTTCACGCTGTAGTAATTACTACCAGGTTTCTCGGACATATAAGCCTGGCCTAACCGACATCTATACGTCGTATCCCAGGAGAATGAGAAATGAGAGGCAGTGACGAGAGAAGTTTAGTCTGGTCCGTGTAGGGCTAAATTCCTCTCAAATATCTCTCCCTTTTTTCCTACCCTCACAGTCAGATAAATCAAGTTGGTATTCAAACTATTAAAAAAAACAAAGCAACAGAAGACACATATCTACCTTTACTTTCTTACAGAGGTCGGCCATTAGCGAGCAACAAGTCTTTTTATACTTTTACTGTTTACAGAGCAATTAACAGCTATACAGCTAGTCAAATTCACTTACCATATATACCAGATCTTAAGTAAACACCATATATTCTTGATCCTGCTTTTAACACAAAAGTACCACAGCTCAAAAGAGGCATATAACTAGCTTTTAGGTCAAATAAATTGCATTCTTATGAGAGCAATTATAGAGAATGGTTTTGTTTTGGTATTAATATTATGTGCCTTCATCCCAACAATTTTCTTTGTATGATTGAGGTTTGACATTGTACTCAAGTGTTTTTCACTTGACAATATGATGACAGGTTGTCCATTTCACTCAGTTTCTTGCTTGAATATGGTGAAAAGGTGGGATGAAACATAGGTCAAATTACCTATGCGATTGCTGGGGCCACCTTTTGTGACACACTCATACACCTATTATTGCATTTGCATACTATTGAGTATTGGTAATAAGAAACAGAATGTCAGATGAAAAATCTGTAGTTTACATTATCATGAAAAGCTCAATTAAACAAAGAAATAAGCATGTCAATACGCAAGAATGAAGACGTTATAGCGTTTATCTAAAAACTCTAAAAACAAGTGCATAGAGTATTTAAGGACTATCACTGAATGTATCAAATGAAGCACATGGTTACAGGGATGCCACACAGAAACATGTCAAAGTTCAGGCCAATCTTATCACACTAATAAACAGAGAGGCTCCAGTGGAGAGAAGGTTAGTCACAACTAGGTGCAAAGTTTTGCCCAAAGAAATACATTTGTTTAAACAGGATCTGGGGATAATGTGTTGTTGTTAAAGCTCTAATAGCACCCACACTGCCTTCAGAGAACCTGGCCACTTCTAATGACCATGGACCAGTGAGTTAAGATAAGAGAGGAAGTCACAATCTAGGCATTATTTTCATCTCCAGTTTCAAGTTAATGAGGCATGGATGGGGTGATCAGAGGACTAAGGAAGCTTCTACCACAGCCCTCCTTAAGGCACTGTTTATAAACAAACTCAGCAGGAGCACTGTGATGAGAGAGTTAAGGCCCTGACAGCTGAACAATCCCAGGATGTGGTGTGACCAAGTACCAGTTAGGCCTACACCTTCACACTGGGCTACCAGCCTGGGTTACATAACAGTACAAAGCCACTTCAACTTCATGTAACAAAGTCACATCCTCTTTCCTGTAAGTACTACTAGGTTAGACAGTATATTACTGCTTTTCAAACTAATCTAGTGTGAAGAGTATAGTGACAATCTTTGGCAAGGTTATATAAAACTTTAACTGCCCCATCATTAAAAGCTTAATCTCAACAACACATTCATTATAAATAGCCCAACTACTAATCAACTTCAGGGTTTAATGTGTGTTGATTAAGTACCAAAGGCTGGCACACATCAGAGCATAACCCAGATTACTAAACAGTGCTAAGTAACCCGCCCAACATTAAAAGCAGGCCAACACTTTTTGATAATGGCGGTTAAAAATACCTATTATAATATTTCTTCATTGATTGATGTTTTACGCCATATTTAAGGGTGTTCCAACAATAAGTGACATTAACAAACTAAAAATACCTATCATTTCTTGATTGATGTTTTACGCAATATTTAAAGGGATTTATCTCATATAACAGCAGTGTATTCCAACAATAATTGACATTAGCAAAATAGTACAATGTGAGGGGTGTTAATATTGTTGGAAAATTAATCTTCCTACGGTGCTAAGGAAATACAGCATTGATATTTTCCTGACAAATGGCCATTAACCAGAGATGTAAGCTTATTTCACTATTTTATATGATTGCAACATTGTATCAGCGCAAAGTCTTTGTCACCATTATGGAAGACATCTTGGTTGTTTTCCCACCAAGTCATTGTGACCAACCAATCACAGGTTTAACCCCTTTATATTGAGTGCAAAAGGAAAAAGACATAGCTCCTTCTGTAAAGTCAGACTGTTCTTGGTCCATTGGGTATCCATTTCATGACCTAACCATTACAGAGTGGGGTATCTACAACAAGACTAATTCCATCCATCCACACCCTCCACAAAACATCTTGGTTTACCATAGACACTCACTTCTGACCTGTTATTCATTTTCACGCGTTAATCTTGATTATTATGTGGCATGGTGAAAACAACCTCCCATAATTATATTCATAAATATAATTTAAGTTGAATTTTAAATTTGAAGTACAGTTTAAGAAAATTTACAAATACATTTACATTCAAAACCATTTACATACACAAGATGTGCACAAACTACACAAAGCAAAAGCATATAGTCACTGAAATGAAGGGCTACAGCATAACCAACACTTTTGGTAGTATTCTTAACAGTCAATCAATGGTCTAAACGGTATGAACATACACAACAAACTTTATTAACTTGACAAGACAAGGCAGGTTCAATAATATAAAATTATTCATAAGAAATCTATATGTCAGACTTTATGGTCTGATCAAAATCGTTAAAAATGTGTCTATTAGACACGTAAATGGATCAAAACCTAAAAGTCAGAAGGTGATAAAATCTGCAAAATAGATCAGGTTTTGTTTTTATGGCGGGAGAAGGAACATAATCTGGGTTGAGGAAATGGTCGATTTTATTCTAGTTTATAGACTGTGTAGCCTAGGGGGATGCTTGCCAGCCAGTTTGTTTTATGTGGCTACTGTACAGAGCTATATAAACACACATAAACCAGATTTCAAGTCCAGTTGATCACATTAAGACCTTGGAGAGATATTCATTTCATCTTGCCAAATATCAAATGTTCTATCCAAGAAACAGGAGAGGAATCAGAAAAGCACTTACTCATAACAAACTTTCCAGAATCCAGATTATCATCTCTCTATCCTTGATGGCTTTAAGAACTTAAATACCTAACCACCTGATTGCCACTACAATACCATTACAAAGAATAAACTAAAGTAAGTTTTTAGAAAAATCATTCCTTTTTAGATTTAAATTGATTGATGGTTAGCTCGATGCTCATGGATATTCACTTATGTGATATCGGTGATTTTGCAACAGTACACTCATAACAGCGTAAAGCATGAGGAACGAGGTTGAAAGGCAAGCAAAGTTTTCTTTCTCTACAATAAAATAATATTATATACCAGGTAATACCAGTTTGCATACTAATATAACACAGTTACATCATCTATATAAAAAGTTTCAAGAATATCATAATCTCCCCACAATGGTTGAAGAATATATGAATTGTCGATTGTTAATTAATGACAAAGAACACATGGAGCATGTTATACAATATCCTGGACTAGCTTTAGGTAGAAGCAGAGTTGACATGGTTCAGTGGAATGATGTACTTGTCTTACTTAACTTGAAGCTTACCTGTCAAACAAAGCTACACTTCAGCTGCCAGCTTCAATCCACCTGTACTTCAAAAAGTTCAGACACTGACATAACTTAAAGAGAGAACTACTTGAAACCCATACAGCGGTCATTAAACACAATGCTCTCTACTGTTCAAACTACTCGAGTATGCTACAGTCATTGAATAAACTTGGGTGGATTGCAAACTTAGTATTTGTCTTCTGCGTCTACTCTTGTCAGGTGATGAAAGCAGACATAAGCAACATATTTCACCTGTCCAAAGTCAAAAGTTGCTGGTTAACTATTTAGTGCGGTGATTAGGACACATGGAATCCTCCATATTTCAGGAGATAAATTCTGCCAAGACTACAAAGCAATAGCCGTGTGTATAACAGCAGGAGGTTTAGACATGGAAGTAAAATGCTAGGATTCTGTTTTTTTTTGGGTGGTGTTTACATTCAAACTCAAGGGTATCTAACTCAGGATGTCATTCTATTGCCATTGTTAGTGGAAACTAACCAGAAACTGTCGTAGAAAAAAACACCCCCAATGTCTCCATATTGCACAACTGACTGATCCAAGACGCAGCCTAGCTTTATGCGAGCATTATCTTATAAGCATCAGTATCATATGTTACATATGACACAGTACAGTGAATATTTATCTTTAATACAGAAAAATACAATTTTGCCTGTCTGCAGTGCCTTCATATATAAAATGATATGGACTATCATGGTGGGAGGATTCAAATTGAACAATAAACCTCACGATATCAACAAAACAGATGTGCACACATTTTTTTCTTTCTCAGATGGTCTATGAAACAAAAATGCTGATACATAAAACAGAACAAAAGCTAATAAATGATGAATATAACACAGAGTTAACAGCTTGTTGTTTTTATCCACAGCAGGTCTCAACCGGATGTGAGGTAATAAATTCTCTGATAATGGGTCTGTAGAGTAGGAGGTTCCATAGACACTTATATTTATTGGTTGTCAGCTAGGTTTGGATAATGGTACACTTTAGGACATTAACCTACTATCAGCTTCTAAGCCTGGTCAAACGTCTCTACAAGGCAAAATCAGAAATCCCTTAGAGCATAAATATCATGGTGAATTGGAATATACTTATCAATACAAGAGAACTGAAGCACGAAGTAAGCTATGTCAACAACAAATCCATGTTAACTCATGGAAAAGGCTGTTTGTTTGTTTGTTTGATTAGTGTTTAATGTTGTACTCAAGGGAATTTCACTGACATGACGATGGATTGTCCACTTCACACTGTACACAACCTTATTACGGTGGGAAACCAGGAGGAAACCT
>JAVFBW010119397.1:0-15093 GCA_034783835.1 Mopalia ciliata
TAGGTCTATCTCTAAACCGGTATTAGCGATTTAATCTGGTGTTAGCGACTAATACTCTTTCGAGCAACTGCCCGCTGAACCTTGTCCATATAACTGTTTTATACATTAATACTCAATATAGGGGTAGTTTCATATGTATTTTATGTTGGCAGTAGTGCCTGCTGTTTTGTCATTTCTAAAGACTGGACATAATAAAGAAATAAACTTATAATTAAAGAAGACCTTTAAGTTGGCGAGTTTTGATTCTATATAATGGTTTTGTCTATTAATGTCAGTACATTTTGAAATGAAACGGGGCTGTGGCTTAGTGGTTCACGTGTTGGACTACAGTTCAAGTCCCACAGTGGAAACGAGGGTACTTTGGCACAGAGTTGGGTTTCTTTTTTTTTATGAAGTGTCGTCTTGGTTTTTCTGGTCATTTAAGTAAATGGACAATATGTGAACTACCCTTTTTATACACCCGTCATTTCAGTTCTGTATGGTTGTTTGAAAACGTCTTGTGGAATTTGAATCAAACTTAGTATTTGACAGAGTTAAGATATTCCACATGTCAATATGCCATGTAGGATTTTGTTTGGTGTATTTTTTAGTGTAGATATTCTGTCACCTGGTGGATTTTATTCAAACTTGATTTTAATATTCCATGTGGCAAGGTTTCTTTGGGCTTATATTGCGACTTACTGGAGCTCCTTTTATATGGTGTACCCTACTCAAGCTAACCTACAAAATCACTGTCAAAGAATGTGATGTGAAAGATTTGTTTGTTTGTTTGTTTGATTGGTGTTTAACGTCGTAGTCAAGGGTATTTAACTTATATGACCACTTCACACTGTACACAGCCTCGTTACAGTGGAAACCTCCTAAAAACCACCCCGTGAAAGGGCAATGATTGCAGAAACCACAACATGTGACTCACTCATATACCTGATGGTCGACAGGCGACTCGATCCTGTGAACGGTAAATCAAAGCAGGTTCAGTTTAGGAAGCGCAGTCGCTACCACAAAGCAACACCTACAGCAGTAAACAAATTATAGGTCTAGTAACAGAATTTATGTCCCAGTGCAAATAGGCTATAAAACCAGATTCTTTAAGTGTAATGTAAAAGTCGGGATTAGATGGAAAGACTTGGTATGGATAACAACTTCTTAATTTATTTGATACTATGTTTCTATCTCCTTCCAAATTTTTCTTTTCGACTATAAAGCCATTTTAGATGCATCCTCTGGACTTGTGATCTGACTTGATCTTAGGACAACATTCAAGTGTGCAGGTTCTTGAAAAATTTGGGTCATGGTTCAGTGATTAGCATGTCAAGACTACTTTTTAAGTTACACAAAATAATACTGAATGTCAAAAGTATCCAATATTGTAGGAGAGTTACAATCAGTCAATATGTCACTCATGAAACTCTGCGGGGAAATACAGTGCCAAGTGGGAACAAAATTTCTATGTTGTCTCCCTTGTAATGGTTCACATATATATATATATATATATATATAAATATATACATGTTAAATCACTTAAATGTAAGCATAGAACTTAATGTAGCTTGAAGCCAGTATTCAAACTCGGTTTATTCACCTCTGTCTACATTTCAGTTGAATAAATAGCTTGGATTATATGTTTGACTAGCAAGGTTCAACATGAGCAAAACAAGCGTGATCTGTGTTCCCCTGCTTGGAATAATTAAGGGACTGTCCGTCATGTCAGCTATGATGTGAATTTCAGTTTCGGGTTAGGTTTAAGGTTTAGTATAACCCTGACGCAGAACTTAAAATTCACGTAAGTCTTACAGATGGATAGGCCTGAGTAATGAAATGAAGTCCTTACTTTTTACCAAAACACTAATAAAGTGGTGTTTATTTAACACTAGAACATTTAAATATACATGTACATGTATACAGTTTACAATCATATATACAAGTATGATACAAATCGGGTCTAAACCAGCTCCGTTAAAAACATATATTTTAAAGAGAAGAAAACAAAAAAATAATCAGCAATGTTAAAAAATGTCATTCAAGGTTTGTGGATTGTTTTTTTATAATCTTTTCATGTTAGAGGTAATTAAGTAGCGGATTAAGTACCTCACTTATGGTGGACGATAGATACCATATTGATTGCGTATCTATAGCATAGACTACTAAATGTACACAGTACACTATAAATATTCACAATTATCCCCACAGTTAGTCTTGTGATAAACTGAAAAAAAAATTGGTGATATAATTTTGATGAATACTTATTAAAAAATGGTTAATGTTTGAGAGAGAATAGCAACATGCTACCAGTTTAAACAGCTTACCTCACATGATTTCGTCAGTTATCAAATTGTAGTATGTTAATGAAAGCTACCGGCCTGTATAGTGTTAAAGATCAAGATGATCATTGCTGCAGTGAAGACAATTTTTGTATAACTGTTAATCTATCCAGCCTCACTCTATTTACAAATTCTCTTCCCTTTTAAATAATGAGTGAAGACTGCACATACATATACTGTTCTTAGCTTGGCAGTATAGACACTACAACAATTGTTCTACTGATTTTGTATTCTATGGGCACCCCTGGGAAATCATGTGACCCACAGTCATGTGGAACCCTAGTATGTCTGATGAGAAATTAAAAAAAAAAAAATAAAATACATAAATTTTTATAATTTTTTTATATTATAAGTTTTCATACAACCCACTCCAATATCAATGTCAACCCCCAAAAAGTTGAACTTATCGCATAAAAGTTAAACCTATTGTATATTACGTTTTAAGATTTCTTTCAAACCGTATTCACCGTATGTAGAATCTGGTGAAAAGTTTTTAACCTGAAAATTAGTGGTCGTGGGAATTTTTACTTTTTTTCCAGGGGTGTCAATGGGTACCGTTGATCATCCTTCAAAGTATTTCACTGATGAGAGACTCGCCATGGTTGGTGTTGATGCCAAGCCTAGAACAAACCTCCTAACATTCATCCCAAGATATTGACTTAAAATTCCATTTGATACATGACTTGCATGTAATAAATTAATACTGCCTACATGTACAATCGTTTGATGTCTGAGATGATGTGCATAGTACAAACTTCCAGAATATGGGAAGATTCACAGTTAATGGGAAAATTTTATTGTTTCCTTTGTTTGATTGGGGGTTTAATGTTGTACTAAAGGATATTTCACTCACATGACGGTGTGTCAACCCAATGGGTGAATTAGATAAAACAGGCAACAAACAAATACAGGTAAAGAAAGACCCGAACAGATTGGCTTCAACTTTCCCTTTTGCCAAGTAAACCTGATTTGCTAGTAGTACTCAAGGGTATTTCACTTATATGACTATTTCACACTGTTCCTTGCCTAATTATGGTGGAAAATCGAGAAGAAGTCTCGTCAAAACTATCCCACTATTGCCGGAGCCACATCATTTGACTCCCTCTTATACCTGATGGTCAACAGTTGGGCTCAATTCCATGAACCATGCATCAAAGTAGGATTAGAAAGCGCACACTCTACCAATAAGCCATGGTAAAATATGCACAGACTTAATGCATTGGTTTGTGTTTAACACTCCCCTATTCACATTTTAATATACATGTATGTGGGAGGTGCATTCCAACACTAAGTAGGTAAACAAATACAAGCCTGGTGTTCAGTTGGAATTCCTCCAGTAGTAAACAAAAAGACTACTACTCCGAACTCAGATTGATTGATTGGTGTTTTATGCCATGTTTCAGGGTATTTCACTTATACATGTATGTCTGGATGCCACTTTATTCCAACATTATTGACACTAGCACAGCCATGAAATGTGAAGTGATTTGATAAAGTTGGAAAGTTAATCTTCCTCCAGTGCTAATTAAAACAATATTGCTACACTCCAAATAAATTGCGCCTCGCCAGACGGCCACTGTCCTGTGAACAGCGGGCGGTTGGAGGGAGCTTCATGTTGGCCTGGTGCTCTCAGAGCTAAAGGGGAACAGGAAGCTGATCTGTTTGTGGTGTCTGTATCGCGTCCTGTTGTCGTCCTCTATTTGTCCCGTAGAATCTTTGTTTGTTGCCAGTGGTGTCGAGGGTGGTTTCCTTCACCCATTGGGTTGTCACGTCGTCCTATAAGTGAAATACCCTTTAGTCTGATGTTAAACCCCAATCAAACAAACAAACAAATCCTTTGAACAGACTGTTTTCACAGGGGACCGAGGTGATGAGGTCTAGATCAGATTCTCACACAATCTCATTGGACCACTTCATGTTCGCTTATTTTTTAGGTTCTTTTTCTCATTAATGTCACAAAAACTCACATTGTCAATCAATAATGTCAGATTTTTGTCTGATTTGTGCGTTTGTTTAATTGGAGGTTTAACAGCCTATAACTCCTAGAAGTTAGGACAAAGAAATAGGCTTTACCACAGGGGGTCTAACATGTTATTTCTGTGGCCTGTCCCAACATTAGAGTGACCTATTAAAGCTCTAAACGTAACAAGTTAGTTCTCAAGGGTACTTTACTTCTATGATGACAGATTGTTCCTTTCACACTGTTCTTTGCTTTAACAGGGTGGAAAACCAAAAGGAAACTTCACCAAAACCACCTCCCAGATTGCCAAACTCACTCATATGCCTGATGATGGATTTGTTCTAAAGCAGTGTAAATGGAATTTCACATTGTACACTCAGACAGACTTTTAATATGGCCACAGAAAAAAGTCTGCTGGAGGCAAGATGTTGCAGGGAATTTTAAATTTATATTCATCCTTGCTCTACAGTCTTTTTATCACTTTTCTCCTTCTTGTCTTCTGTTATTAAAAAGTCTACAAATTCACGGACTGATCCAAATTCGCTTCGGCCTGGAGGGTCATTTTTTGGAATTTGTGGAAATTTTCTCTTCATTTTGTCTCGTAGTTCCTGTGCCTGAAAAGAGAAAAAAATAAATAAATTCCTTGAAAAAAAAATTGAATTGGATTACTGATAAGCTGAGGGATGTCATCTAGGATTAAATTTAATAGTGCTTTGAACAACTGGACCCTGAACAATACATTGTGGTTTCACTAATTTGAAACAGGGATTAATTTTTGGGGGGCAAATATAGTCCCTGTATGACCAGGCTGAAAACATATTTGCTGTAACTGAGTTTAGCTAGAAAATCCACATTTTTCTATAGGGAATCCGAATTTTTATCTGCATTGGAACTCCATATTTCTACCCTCTTCATGTTCTAGGATGACTCATACTTAGGTTAATTCGTGTACAGTAAATGAGCAAAGACCCTGTTTCTTTGTACTTACATTTTTCACTCCAAGGAGCTTCCAGACAACAAATGAGAGTAGCCCGACACCAGTGACAGAGTAAAGTGTCCCCCACCCTAGTGCTTTCAAAGCCAGGGTGCCTCCACTCTCAGGCATTTCACGAGTGCCTATTAAACTCTGGAAACAGAAACAATGGTTATTGGACAGGATATTAGATTGTTTGATTGGGGTTTAATGGCATACGGTTATTTCAGTCGCATGAACGTGTGTCAGCCATAAGGGTGAAGAAAACCATCCTCCACACCACTTGCAACCAGCAGTTTTTTTCTTCGACTGGGTTTTAAAGCCATAGTCAGAAGGAAGGGGTAACAAGAATGTTTGTTTTGTTCGATTGGTATTTAATGTCATACTTAAGGGTATTTCATGTATATGACAGCAGATTCTCCACTTCTTATTGATCCTTGCCTTATTACAGAGGAAAACTGAGAAGAAACTTCACCCAAGCATGCTATCTTATGACTGAAATAACTATTAGAAGATGTTGAACTCTATTCAAACAAATGAACGAACAAACAAACAACTGAAGATTAAAATCTATTAAGAAACTATGAAAGAATACAGTATCTCGAACCGGAGATGATTCATCATTTGTAACTAATCGAAATACCTTTGCCAGTGTGATTAATTTTTAGAAATTAATAAAAAAACAAAATTGTTAAAGTGTAAAGTTTGCATAGGACATCAAAAATCAATCTTACGACGGACTAACAAATCATGAGCAAGATATCCACAAACAGAGAACACCATTTTTTAAACTTCTTTCTGCAGCCTAACCTATCAAATTACCTTTATTTTTGTTTTCTGTCATAAATAATCCACATATTACCTTGGTAAACATTGTTGGGTCTTTCTTCTTCGCCATCATTACTGTCATGCCAAACCCAAAGAGTAGAGAAAACCCTGTTATAGTTGTCAGGAAAACACCACCTAAAACACAAGGACAAATATGTTGATGTCAAGGAAATTTGTCAGATGAGTTTCTGAAGTTTCTGTTCCATTAGACATGGTACCCAGAGCCTTATGAGTTATGACTGATTGATTGATTGATTGATTGGTGTTTAAGCCACATTCAGCGGTATTTCAGCTATGCTGTGGCGTGAACATAGTAAATTTTATTTGACCTCAGGCTGTATATTTAAAAAACAAATTTCTATCAGTCTGCACACTTGGCATCTAACATAAAAAGAGAAACATTTTTTTCTAAATTTATTTATGTTTTTTTTATTGTTTCTCTTTTTTTGTTTTTTGATAAAATATATCGGTAGAAATAGAATCAGATATAACTATTTACAATAATTTATCTACAAAATAAATGTCGAGTTTTTCATTTTGGCAAGCCACCAGCACTACATGTTCTGTTGGCTTTTAACCGAGGGTGTTTGCCATTGTGCCGTCCTCGAGATGGTGGAGGTGGGAGAGCTCCAAGGCTATGAGTTATGACAGCTAGCGTTATACTACATGGGCTATGCTACAAGGACTTTATTATCCCATGTAGACCTATATAGGAGTAATGTTTTCCATTTCTATTCCACCAGTTTAATGGGGCACCCAATACCCTCCTTCCCCAATTTTTTTTTAAGTAAAATATATCTTGCCCCCTTCCCAAATTTCTGTACAAAGGACCATGCATATATAGCTTATATTGCTCAAAACATTACAAAACACTAGCAAATGTGTAAAAACAAAAAACGGTGTTTTGCGATGCTCACAATGATCATCACGGTCATCAGCTGTGTTTTGGCTAGGATTGTAAATCTGTCTGTCATAAATCACTATTTTGAGGGGTTTTACCTGTCAAAATTTTCAATTTTCCTATCTTTCCCACGCTAAAGTTCAGAATTTCTACCTATCCTTTCAGCCATTTTTATAAATCTACCTGTCCAAAATGTTTGTTTGATTATTGTTTAACGTCGTACTCAAGGGTATTTCACTTATATGACGACGGACACAAATACAGGACATCACAAACAAATCTGCTTCCAGTTACCCTTTAGCTCTGCGAACACCAGGGCAACAATGAAAAGTTAAGCTAAGATTATGGTCATCACACTAACTACATGTGCCCTGACATATTTTTTGCTTGTATAGTAAATAATCGGAAAGACATGACGACTGATACGGATTTTCAACTTCTGGATAAGTTGAAAATCCATATCAGTTGTCATGTCTTTCTAAAATCCATATCAGTCATCATGTCTTTCTAATTTACCAGCTTCTAAATGCCACTCAAACAAGAGTAAGTAATCGGTGCCCAAACTTTTGACTTGTCATGAGTGCTTGATTGATCAGATTTTATCGTTGTTAACTTGTTATAAACAGTATTTCACTTCTATAAGGATATTACATTGGCCATTAGCTATCTCACTTTATTGAATAGAGTGTATACATAGAAGATTTTTGTTTGTTTGGGTATTTCACTTATATGACAGATTTCCCACTTCACATGGTGCACAGCTTTATTACGGTGGAAAACTGGGAGGAAACCTCGTAAAAACTACCCCCGCAATTGCCGGAGCCACAAAATGTGACTCGTTCATATACCTGATGGTCGACAGGTGGAGTTGAACAAGTGAAAGGTGAATCCAAGCAGGTCCATTTTAGGAAACGCACTTGCTACCCCTGAGCCACGGCCGCGGGCCTTAACACAGAAGAAACCTTGTAAAAAACACCGCCAGTGTATGCCTGACCTGCATAATATGCCCCAAGGTCCCCTGCCACATTTAATCCTGTGAGCAATGCATCTAATGTGGATCAGTAATCCAACATGGTAACCACTGAGCCATAGACTCTCAAATCAAATTAAATATTGTAGAAAAGAGTGAGGCAACTATGTCTATACATGTATATAGAGTTTTATATAGATGTTTTTCTTTTAATAAATTTTACATCACATAATGATCAAGGCACAGGTGACAACTCCAGACAGTTTAACTCTGCATAATAATTTGGAACATCCTTACACTTCTTTCATATTCGTACAGTTACATGTATGTTGGATTTGTTTTTTTGATTGGGTTTCAATACTTACTCAAGGATCTATACTTATATGACAACAGATCATGGATTTCCCACTGTCTTATTCAAATACTAACTGTAGAAAACTGAGCTTGTTTCTTTTACTTTGTAAATTTCAACTACAAATGTTCAGTGTTTAATGTATACATAATGTTAATCAAAAGGTTTATTTAAAATATAAAGGGGTTTTATGACATACAAGTGCTGTCAAATCAGAATTTTAATAAGTTCTTGTAAATCAATATTTCAATTTACAATAAAGGGTACTCAAGAAAATGACTTGGGCCTAGTAAAGAATTACTTCACGACTTGTGTCGCCTTCTGTTGATATATCCATGACCATGATCTGACAGTGATAGATAAAAAAAACCTGATAACTTTCTCAATAATAAAACCAGACTACCTAAAACCAGTGCATTACAACAACAACACCACATGTGTTAGACAACAAGTTATAAAAACCAGAGAAAACAAGCTTATTTCCAATTGACAAGCAATAATTTAACACAAAATACATAAACACTAATATATATGTCCACCTATAACGACTGGGGTTTTGCTTTCGGTATTTTCGGTCGTTTCTGTGAGGAGCTTTGCCTCACACATGTTGAAACTAGACGTAACCTTTGACCTTTGTGTTTGAAGGTGAAGGTTGAATGCATGTTCCTGCTGGTCAGTTCGCATGCGCGTATGATAATATCCCGTCAACACAACGGTTAGGAAATATTCGTCATGTAAATTTCCTCAAATCTGGCTATATTTCGGCCTTCAAAATGTCTAATGATTGTATCTATTTGACAAATAGACATTCCGTGGATTTGTAGTTTCAATGAAAACGCCAGATTCGTTGAGGTTATGTTGGTTGAGACTGTTTTTCAGCGTTAGGTGATGAAAGATAAAGCCTACATGATCGTCTCCACTGAGTCGCCATCCAAACTGCCCGACGACGAAAATTCCAACAAAATGACCAAGAAAGTCCGCAAATGGGAAGTGTTTCCTGGCAAAAATAAATTTTGCTGTAACGGAAGGATTATGATGGCTCGACAAACTGGAATATTTTATTTCACATGCGGATTAATTATATTAACGTGTGGCCTTTTCTTTGGATTTGAGTGAGTATTTTTGACAGCTGAGAGGCGTTGTCAAATGTCAATCGTCAATATGCTTGGTGGAATTGAGCAATTAACACTAAATTGAAATTCATCAATATGTTGTTAGACACCATGCACATTAAATAATTAATAATATTTATTTGAAGTTTGTAAGCAAAGCTAAAAACAAAGTTACATTATAAATTTAGACTGTTGCACTGTATTGTAACATGTGCATGTATAAAAGCCTAGTCAAATTATCTATATTCCTTGTATATAAATAGACAATTGGCAAATTCTGTAATTAAAATTTCAAGCAAATATTTTGTGTACTACCATTATGGTATATTCAGAATTTCAACTGTAAGGACGCAATGGGAATAAAGGTTTGGTGCTTACTGATTTATAAGCTTACCGATTAAAAATATGACAATAACACAATCAAAATTTAGTGATATTTACATGTTAAATAAAAATTGAATAACTTATCAAATTTCCATGTTGATATAAAAATAACTGTTCAAACCCGGCATCTTGAGAAATTTTTAATCGACATTTAACACTTGTTGCTAAAAAATTCCAAGGTAAAAAATTACATAAGCATAGTATTTAACTTTATCTTATTATGTTATAATTCAGGGAGATAAAATAACTTTAAGACATGGGTGACTGTGTTTACACTTGTCTTATTAGGTTGCTTCTCACTTTCTTCCAAAAGCCTATAAACATTTTTATGTATGGAAAATTTAAATATCTTGCCTTGCCTTCTCTTCAGAGTTCCTATTCTTTAATTTGTAAGTTTACATGTACATCCATGACTAGAAGAAAATCAACCTCAAATAATATTTGTTTGTGAATTCAGTTTAATGCTTACTTCAATCAATGAAGCTAATAAAATAGAATAAGATTATTCAATGAAAGGCATTAAAAAAATATCTTTTGAGCCCCAAAACCTGCGGCTGTGGCTTTGAGGTAGCTAGTATGAGTGGCCATGACACTTTGTTGAAGCTAAATAGGCATGAAATCAAAAATTTAATTCCTACCAATGAACTTTGACTCCGGCTTCTGCTAGTAATGTAAGTCGTTGAGATCGAGCTGTGTTTAAAAAATATGACAGTGTTGTGGGGGTGTTCTTTCTGTGCTGTAAAGTCAATACAAATTTATCGAAAAAGGGAGTAGAATGTCACGAATGTGTTATAAAGGGAAAGAAACAGGCAAGGTAGTATTTTCATTATCAATTAAGTTTGCTGGGACATTTAATTTGCGACTTTCAGTGATCTATCGATTAAAAGCCATTTGGATGGACCTAAGACGTTTTTGCCCATCAGAGATTAGAGAATAACTCAAAAACTATCGTCTGAGCCCCTGGGACTAAGAGACAGTGTGTGCGTTACTAATACTGCATCATTTTACTTTGATTTACTATTCACGAGATTGAGTTCGTCTGTTATCATCAGGTATATGAGTGAGTCACACTATCTTGTTGAATGTTCCCGCAATCACATGTTTGTGTGTCGAGGTGGGTTACAAGGTTTCTTATTGGTGTTCCACTGTATTATAGGCAAGGAGCCATGTGAACTTTTAAAGTGGACAATCTGTTGCCATATAAGTGAAATATCCTTGATTAATGAGTACTACCTTTATCCCAAATCAAACAAACAAATTTAACCACAAAATTTGAACTGACTGACCAATTGTCCGCTTAGGCTAAATGCAGTTACCATTGACTATGTAGAGTACATTTAACTAACTAATCTTATACCAACATGACTTTGACAATGAAACCCTTTAAAATTAATCCTCCCTTCAACTAACTCTACTCAGTCATAACAGGTACAATGTACCACTGTACTTGTAATGATCTGTTGTACATGTATCTCATCTGTACTATATATTTTTAATATACCTATAACTTCTCTAAGTTTGGTCACTCTAATTTTGGGACAGTCCAAATAAATAACATGTAAGACCCCCTGTGGTAAAGCCTATTTCTCTGTCCCAACTCACTGTTAGAAGTTATAAATAATAAGGTACTATATATTTCCAAAAAGCTTAATTATATAAATAGTTTTGCTTGTTGGTGGGAGATAGAAACCAAACGTAATATTAAATATTCGTAAATAAACTAGCCAAAGAATATCAAGACCAAGTCAATTTCACCGTATATAAAAACTGTTGTATAATATAACCTCCAAGTCAATTTCACCTTATATAAGAACTGTTGTATGATATACACTGTAACCTCCAAGCCTATTTCACCTGATTTAAGAAATGTTCAGTTCTTTGAATCTCATAGTGGCTATAGCTGACCAGTCACACTGATGTACCTGTATCAACCCCTGGTGTAAGGATCTAGACTGAATTTTGCACTGAGTGGCTGATAAGAAGAATGTGTTTCATACAGCCCTAGTCTAATCATACCAGTACTTGTATTTCATGTTGTAAATGTCATTCCAGAGTGGGGTAACAACTGACAAATTCTCAATGTACAGTAGTTTTATGGTAGCCCAAACACAAACAATGTACAGGTTTTCTAGATCAAATAACAAACAGATCTGATACCATCAGCATGGTTCAAATCTGTGATCATTGGCATTTCATACTAGTCAATACTGATCTATCTCCAAACATGTGTACAGCAGTGGTTGTTATGTTTTAATACCTGTCATTGACCAGGGGATTTTTACAAGCGACAGGTGAAAAAAAAAATCTGCCTGTCTCCAGCGACAGCTACAGGTTACTTTTTTCTTTACTCACAAAAAGAAAAGAGAACAGGTAGAAAATTAAACTTCCTGCTAGCTACATGTTACATTGCTGCATTGGCTGAAACAAATACAAGCACCGAAACCTGAGATTGACTAGTCCAGTGTAACTTTTACTTGCCCCAGGCAAGTACTGAGTTACACTTCTGTCAGGACTCCATGGTATTCATTCTTTTTAGCATTTTGAATAATAAATTAAATTCAGCTTCCATGCATTGCCGGGCCTTCAGTAGTCATTAGCTGCTGTCTTCCTTGAATATTTACAAGTCCCTCAGACGGCTGATATCATTCACTGCGAATATTCAATAATAATATGGTCTATAGCCATTGAACTTACATGTGTTAACTGTACACTGATATGGTAACTATACATTAACATGTATAAGCTTACAACGTCATGCATTGATAATTGTCTTTAATTTGAATTAAATAAATTTTTATTGAAATATCAGTGCATTGTAAGCTGAACTTTTGCTGGTTTCATCAACAGCTGTAAATGCTACAAAAATACAAGTATCGTAGACACAGGGGTTGTATCAAGGGTTTTACGGTTTTCTCTCCATTTTCATCATATTTTGAGCTAGGAACAGTGTAAATGGAAAATCTGTCGTTATATAAATGAATTACTCTTGAGTCTACATGAAACCCAATCAAACAAACACATAAAAACATTTGATGTAGCATTTACCGGATCAAGTCGCCTGTCGACCATCAGATATATGAGGGAGTCACATGTTGTGGCTCCAGCAATTGCAGGGGTGGTTTTTCCGAGGTTTCCTTCCGTTTTTCCACTGTAATAGGGTGAGGAGCAGTGTGAAGTGGACAATGCCATATCATATTTGTGAATACCCTTGAGAACAATGTTAAACCCACATCAAACAAACAAACAAAATAACCTCTAAAGTTGTTTTTCATCACATTTTAGCAAGGAACAGTGGGAAACGGACAATCCATTGTTACATAAATGAAATTTCCTTGAGTTATCGTTAAACCCAAATCAAACAAACAAACAAAAACATTGCCTCTGGCTCATTTGTGTACATGTACTGCTGGGCTTTTTGTAATGTCATTATTAGTGACTTGGCCAGTGGTTTCCGTCACCTGTTGGATCCGCATGCCATGTTATTACTGACTGTGAAATATAGTACAAAACAAACTCTCTCTTAAGCTGGAACTACATTGTTGTATTACCATGCCTGTACATTTTTGACAGCGTACCTACATTATTATGTAGCAGGCCTCTGCTGTAATCTTTTCTGGCATAACCTTATAATCGGTCCTCTAAAATTTTGTTAGAAAACTTAACATTTGCAGTTTCCCCTGATTTGTTGATTTGTGCCTCGGTAAAGAATAAGATAAAATTACTTTACAAAACAATCTTCATTGATTATTGAATGACAAAATTGGTCAAAATCAGTTATAAAATGCCAATTTGGATGAAGACTGCAATCCTGCAAACAATTTGGAGAACCTATAAATCGGTCCTCATAAATTAAGTTTGCATAACCATGGGGAAACCCTGTTCTGCCCAACAGCCCAGGCCTGCCTAGCATTATAATGATATCTACAGAAAAAATAAGACTTGCAGACTACAGTGTCCGGCAAGGGCTTTAATAGGCAGACATCCGTCCAAGTGGACACCCTGAACTTGTCTGAAGTGAATAATTGCCTCATTTGAACACCCTGTCTTAATAATAATAATCTTCAGTAACTGGAGATAGGAAAACTGTCCAAAAAAAAAGTGATGCAAAATGACCATTTTAGACACCATACTTTTGATTTCTGGCTAAGCCCCTGGTGTCGGCTACAACATTTATGTGTAAATTATAAATAAAACGATTCAGCGTGCAAGTCAGACGTGCCAGAAAGTGTCAATAATGTAGTACAGCACAGTTTATCGCCAATGGTCACACAAACATAAAGACACAATGTGGTCCATTATTCTGTTATCATTAGCTTTATAATGATCATAACTATAAGGTAAGCTTATGTAATATGTATTTGCAATCTTATTCATAAAACATGCAATTTCACACTGTTCATAATCACACAGTGACAATACATGTAGCTGTTTTATATCAACAATAAACCTATTGATATAAACAAACTTCCTAATTTGAATTCTGAGAATTTTTTATCTGTGGCTAACCACAAGCTGTTTGAATAATTTCCCCTGTGCATTATTTTTTTATGAGACTTCATACATAAATGATGTATTATGTACATCGGAACATTTATATTGTTAATGTTATGTTAGTTACTTACAATAAACATATATATCAGCTTGTGAAACTCTTACAGGATATTGAGCAATCTACAAGACCAGTGTTGAGGTTATACTACTGTTAAAAAAAAGCTTGACAGATGACACTATTTTCCATAAATATTTAATACAAACGAAAAATTTATACTGTAATACTGTCAGTTTCATATTTAAACATTACTTTTTTGCAAGTCTTCACCATCTCTTTTTTCATACTTGGGCTGCAAACCATCTCCGAGCAGGGGTTTAGCCAGAAATCAAGTGTGGTGACCAAATTTCCAAAATGGTCCTTGTGCAGGAGACAGCGAAACTGTAATAATTTTACAATTAGTTTGAGTTCCTTAAAAAGTGAAGCAAAATGACCATTTGGACACTGTACATGTACTTTAGATTTCTGTCTAAGCCCTGGCTTTAGTTATTCAGTTATCGTAAGGGGTGGTTTTTATGAGCTTTCCTCTCTCATTAATTAAAAATAGACAGAGGAGGAAGTGAACAATCCACTGTCATAGTGAAATAAACAAACAAACAGATATGTCCACCCACAATCTTCAAATTAAAACCCCATGACACTGAGCAGTTTATCTTCCAATTGTAAACAATTTGCAACGGTCAAAATACAAGGTGTGGGTTGTCAGTGGCAACTGTCACGTATGCTTTGAGACAAATGCGTTG
>JAVFBW010119408.1:0-24655 GCA_034783835.1 Mopalia ciliata
CGAGGTGCTCTTTGAAACCACATTCTTTTTTTAAATAGCGAGAGGGACACTATGAATTTTAATCTGGATTTTGTCAAAATGCTGGGTGTCACTCATCAACCGTATAAGCAAACAACTTTACGGCAACGTATATATACTATTGCCCATGCTAGACAACTTGGCCGGTTGCTCAAAGCGCTATCAGGAAATCTGATTTTAGATGACGTCACGCTATGTTGAAGGTCTACCCGTAGCCCAGTATTAGCGATTTAATCTTGTGTCATCGGCTAATCGTCATCGTGAGAGTCACTTATATACCTTATAGTAAATAGACAGATTTCGATCCCTTGAACGAGCAGTCAGAGGAAACCAGCATTTCCTCTCCCTGACAGAGATAGCCTTTATGTTTGACAAAGATTTTGCATAGAATAGAATTGTGCCCTTTTGAATACAATTGTCTTACGGCAACAAGCTAGACTTGATTTTTATTTCGCCGCAATGGGTGCTAACTGCGCTGTATATACATTAAATGAGTATTAGATTCGGTATAGTTGGGTTCTAGTATTCCTTTACAAGTTCCTGTTTGATTGGTATGCGTGACAACAGCACAATTCCATAAGGACTCGAGTTGTTCACGTAACTTACTCACCTCGACCCGGTTGCTCCAAGCACTATTAAATTTAATCCGCTATTAGATGGCGTCACACCATGTTGTAAATCTATCTCTAGCCCGGTGCAGCAATTTAATCTGGAAAAGGCAAATGAGCTTTACGCCATGATCACAGGTGCATATCTGATGATGCAAAGTTTCATCTTAATTTTGCCTGTATAATTGTGATTAAGTTTTCTACTATCGTTTAAACGGGGTTACGAATGAGGAGCTCGACTGTAATCGTCAATATTCTACACGAAAACTTTGCTCATACTTAAACAGATAGGACAAATACAAAACGGCAACAACAACAAACACGACGTATCTTGGCATCTTTGCAAACCTATTCCTTCCACTGTTGAAGTGAAGGAAGATCTTCAAAATTAAAAGACAACCCCGATTATCAAAGAGATTATTTTTGTAAAGAATATAATCTCATAAATATATAATTATATCAACGATCAGTGTATACCAAGGCTGTACAAACCCGAGACTATTTCTCGATTTATTATAGAACCTCATCTGAAACTTTGTTGATTTCTACTGAATTTCCTATGTCTGTTAAGAGTGCGTAGCGTGTTTTCATCCAGGTGGCGGGTCTGAAATTTTAGTCTTTCTTCTGATAGTGGGCATTGTCCATCAGGTATCTGGAAAGTCAGTCTCACCAGGTATTTGCCAGAGACAACGACCATCGCGAGTGTGTTCCTAGCCCTGATAACAAGAAAGACATCTGTTGTTATGAATTATAGATTGTTAGCAAGAACTTTCTTAGTAGCTTAAAGAGATTGTCGAGCGCGTGATTTTGTTCAGGATTGACTGCGATATTAATGCTTTCATTTGCCGAAGGACAAAAGAGTAGGGGTGCAGTTTGACAAATTCATTCAGCCATGCATATGTTGGGTTTTACGCTATATTACCGATCAATGGAGAAATATTTGTTGTCAATATTTTTAAAGAAATGGAAATAACGCTCGTAGTTATTAATTATGCGTATAGTGTTGAGAATAACAGTTCTTTGTTTTATTATACAGTATGTTATTGTTTGGAAAACAAGCATTGGCTTAAAAAGTAACAGCGATCTCTCTGTGCCATTTTTCCGGAGAAAAGCTTACAGTGGAGGAATAAATTTTAGCCACTGAACAATTCGTCTCTGGGAGTTACTTACAAACTGACACCTTCTATGCGGAATTCCTTTTTAATGACGCAAACTTAGGTATGTCGTGTTCATTACAATGAAAGCTATATTAACTCTATAAATCTGACAAAATACTAATGAAATGCTGCATTTCGCGTCAGTTTACGTTTTTAACTCCACAATTTGTAGATAGCAAGTCGTTTTTGCTTATTTATAGGGAGACAATGATCTGGATAAAAACATTACTTTGCTGATTTTATTTTAAATACACAGTGCTATGTTGCTGTACATACTAGTCAAAGTATTACCTTTGCAAACAGGCAATATTCGATTCGTTGATACATAAATACATATTTTAACATTTTGGCGACTCCATTCAGTAGAATGATTTGCGCCATAACAATTTTGACTCAATACAATAAAAATCAGAATAAATACTGATTTCTTCAGTCACTGGACAGGTTGACAAACAATAACAGATTTACACAAATAAAACATAACAGGCACATACAAAACCATATAGTATAACAATCCGGTCATGGGTATACAGACAATTAAAACTTATGACTTTCCATTATGAATTTAGCAGTGGCTTGGAGTGCGTTGTAACTTGCTCTGCTTGGTTTTAAAGATCAGGGTTAAGATCAGAGTAAAACGATAGGCGCTACTTATTGTACAATGAGCAACAAACAGTTATCACAAAGTTCGGAATCATGTAGATTGAAATGTTTTAGGGAAAAATTTAAAGGAATATGACCAGACAATAGTTGACATATTAAAACTTCTGCCCTCCTCGATGATAGTGAAATACAGGAGAGGAAACTAAAGGATAAAACTGATAGAAAAATCTGCCAGTAGGAGCCAAGTCACACTCACACTATCATCAAGAAATAAAATGAGCCTTGAGGTTACTAACTACTTCTGTAACAGAGAGAGAAAGTTCATTAGACATTTGTTTACTTTGTAGAGCTGATTTAGCAAAACTATCAGCTAGTTCATTCCCCTCAATCAATACCCACTTGACTCGTCACCCATTCAAACATACAGTGGTACCATCATATGTTACAATAGTATATAAATAAAGAATTTAATTTCTAACAGGCGTGGCCTTTTCGTGAATAAACAATTTAATACTTTGTAGTTCGATTAGTTGATGTATTACACTTACGCACCTTTTCGTATTAAGGATCAAATCAAAGAACGCCAAGAAAGTCTTTATGTGGCCCCTGTTCGCATTTAATAAAGTAAATATTTGTGAGTTGGGTATACATTTATTATTTTAGTATATCACAAAACCTAAAATTGGACCTTTTTTGATCTGCATCTATATACAATGTATACCAATTTGTAGGCTGATTTATTCCTAATCCATGCTGGACATCTTGTTGGCTACAACTTTACAATACATTATACAACATTGCAATGGTCATTAACGTCTCTGGAGATGTTTGTATGTTACCCATTACACATATCGAGATTAAGGTTTATTAAGATATTTGCCTCGGGGAGTTTATCTAGAACATAAGGTGATTTATCGGTTTTAATTAATCTACATCCCTGCCTCAATTTGATTGTGTGTTGTTGTTATTTTTTGAAATATATAGAATTAATTAATTTAGACAAAGGAACTGTGAAATATAATATTAAGTCATAAAATGTATAAAAAAAAGTGGGTAATTTAAACCGTATTTATGCATCAAATAAACTATTGGGTCTTAGAAATGTTAGTGTGGTCTATTCGTGCCATGTTTGAAATAAAAGTTTTTTCTTGGTGCTGCCCTTTCTTCTAATTGCAATTTGATTGAACGCAAGTCATTTGATATCTTAAGGCCCTAAACAAATACAGAATCACATCAGATGCTTGTCCACTAATAGCTTATTTATTTTGGCATAATAAACCGTCTGTGGAGTAAATTGAAATATTGTACGAGATAATCGTTACACAATTTCACAGTTATCTGTTATTTGTTTTTGTCTGCTGCATTCCAGTAATACATTTCCACCCAGCCCGTTGGCTAATTAAACGATAAATTTCTCCTGCAAGCGAGAACGCAAACATAAAATTAAACAACACATTTCTGAGGCAAACGATAAAAATAACACCCATTTATTTAACACATCTTTGAAGCAGGAGAAAAAAGAAATTAATCAATCAATCAATCAATACATTTTTCCCCGGCATAAAATAGCAACATTAAATCAATACATATGTACCGAACATCATTTGTACATAGTAACATTAAAATAATCAATACATATCGTCGGCTGCTCAAAATCGTAGCATTCAATCAATCAATATGTTTCTCTAGCATGCCAAAATAGTGGCAGTCAACAATTCAACATATTTCTCCTGCATCTAAAAATAGTAACATTCATATACATATAGACAATTCATTACATTTCTCCAGCTGTTGAAAATAGTAGCACTCAATAAATCTACACATTTAGTGACATTGATTCAATCAATCAATGTATTTGTTAACCTGTCGAAAATAGCAACATTAAATTATTCAATACACTTCTTTATCTGTTATCGTTATTTTGGGATACCACTTGCTTATTTTGAACAACTTCTAGCTCGAAAAATTTAAAGGTTTGTACATGTCCGGGAGTCGAACCAACGACCCTCAGAGTTAGGCACCGAATCGTCAGCAGTCAATGCCGGCCACCTAGAGCTCTCAGTCATCAACATTAGGAACTAGAATCTGTTCAAAATAACAAAAACTCTATTCCAAAATAACGAAAACATTCTTAATATTTACTTTCTACAAGACAAAAAAAATTAATTCACATCTTTATCTGTTGAAAATAATAACATTCAATTATTCAACACATATCTTCAGCTGTTGAAAATGATGACAGCCAATCAATCAATACATTTTTTCAGCTGTTAAAAGAAGTCCTATTGTCATGTATTTTTTTTAAATACAAAATTTGCAGTACAACAGCTAAGTTGGCTTGAATGTTATCGTGTTGGAGTGTAGATACATGTCTAGTGTACAACACAGACCCTAGTCTACCAGTAGACCCGAGAGTTTCCTTCGCATCTTTTCCCGTATTTAGTAACGCAAAAAGCGACATGGCTATTCGGTAGTCACATAAGTGAAATACCCTAGAATGCGACGTCAGAAAATAATCAATGAAAAAAACAAAGCCGCATAATGTAAACATGCATATTCCGTCCCCTTTTGAATATGACGTGAAATACTACTTGATGAAACCAGCCAACCAGTGTAGGCTAAAAAGGCATTTCTGTTCTTTGTTACCATCAAAATGCTTTTAATGTGGTCTTTAAATCTGATATCAGTCACAACTCAATGCAACGAGCCAACCAGTATTTGCTAAAAATTTCCATCCTCGATTAGGTCTATAAACCGTCAAATAACCATTTATTTTGTATTCGGCGTGCCACGACAAAACATGTCATACGTCAAAACTACACATAAGCAAACGCCATTTTCCGGCCAACTTTTTCACAGCGCCAGCTTATCCAAAATAACACTGAATTCGATACTATTGATCCTGGGTAAAAGTGCTAACTTACTCTAACTAGGTCTATTATGTTAGCCACAATAAATCAATTTCACCTTTGATTAACCCATCCTAAGATTACATCAGATTGGTGCCAGTCACAAAGCTTATTTATCTTCCATAATATTAGCAACTTCCTTCCGCATCTGCGTTTAGGTTAAGTGTTTGCCTTCCTACTACAGACAGACGGGTTAATATTTTCATTAAACCCGTCTGGAAGTATGCGTCAGTTAAAGTGTATTCTACTACATAATAAACAGATCATTCATTTTTTTTCATAAATGCTTTGGCTCTAAAGATTTGACTTGTCAGTTTCCCGTTCACCCCAAACAATACCGAAGCAGTGTTGAGTATTTTCGCGTATTTTAATAGCTTATATACGATTATTAATACACTCTTTGGCTTACGAACTGTCTTCGAAATGGATAGGTCCTGTCAGTTGGTAGTCAACTTTTGACTTTTCCTTCATTTCGCCATTTATTGGAACAACTCTACTACAACAAAAACATGAATGTCTACTCACGACAAGCGACTGGTTTGCCTGCGCAATTGTCCCTTCCGAAGACAGACGAGCGCTACCGAATGAGTCAACCTAATTTTTGTGTGTGGTGAAAAGTAAGCAAATTCTCAAAAAGATCTGGAAAAAATGCACACAGATAAAGTTAACAAATGCTAATATTATTCTGCCTGTTACAATAAAATGAATAAATGACTGAATAGTATGTGAATGTTTTGTCAGATATAATAAGATGATGTTTGCTGAGTTCCTTAATTTTGTTGTTGTTTTTTGTTTTCGTTTTATCAAATTGTGTCGTGTAAGAAACGATGCTTTAACAGTTCATGTTGATGCTTTATATAATTTTCGATTTTGAGGTCCGTTATTTTCTATATCAGCACATCATAGCTTCACTTAGCTATATATCATACCAGAAGTCTTTCAAGTAGAAGTATGAAACCGGCCATTACACAGTCCCAGAGAAATTGTGACTGATTTTCCATCAATCAGCACCGGTCTGGGGACAATGCCAGACTGGGTAATGGCTGGTTTCATATTTCTAGTACACAAGTAGTGCAACTCCGAAGAATTGAAAGACTCATTTTGACTGAATATTTCGGCTTTATTTTGCCATCGTCTGCAAAGTCATACTTCTACCTAACAGACTTCTGACCATACACTACCAGCAACATTCCCACTTGGTTCAATTTCACTCTTGACATTTTAAATATGTACCATATACGAAACACATGCTGTGAATAGATTCCTTACGTGTATATGTCGTACTAGTGTGAGAAAACTACTGGCGTTAGCTGAGAAAAACTATCTTATTTTGTTTGCGGAGTCAGTATAACGGGGAAAATGTGAATTCCTTCATCAGTTTATTGATCATCTTCTGTAGCCAGGCGTGCTTATTCAATACACAACTCCATTCCAACACGTGGAGTACCGTTGGAAAATTATTTTCTCCTCCATTCCTTAAAATAACGATGTACATATGTTTGATGTTTGATACTATCTCATCCAGAACTGTACTGAAAGCATAATTGATATTTTAATTGAGTCGATGTCGATAAAAGGATTAGTCATATTGATAATTCACCGGATTATTTAATACTGTTTTTGTTGATATCATTTTAATTATCGAAATGGATAAATCAGTTATCAAAAGCAACACCTTCGTAACATTTACTAACAACAATAGTTGAATTAACGAAAATAGTGTATAGATATGAAAAAAAGTAACGAATATAGAAAATAATTATCGATGTCAATACTTCTGCATTGAATTATAATTCACCCATACGGGCGGGTATAAATGAATTTCGGGGCGGCTAGAAATGAATTTAGGGTCGGGTGGAAATTAATTTCGGGCCGGGTAGAAATGAATTTAGGGTCGGGTGGAAATTAATTTCGGGCCGGGTAGAAATGAATTTAGGGCCGGGTGGAAATTCATATTGGGGCGGGTAGAAATGAATTTAGGGTAGGGTGGAAATGAATTTCGGGCCAAGTGGAAATTAATTTCGGGCCGAGTAGAAATGAATTTCGGGCCGGGTGGAAATTAATTTTGGGGCGGGTAGAAATGAATTTCAGGCCGTGTATAAACTAATTTCGGGGCTGGTGAAAATTATTTTCGCGTAGGGTGGAAATGAATTTAGGGGCGGGTATAAATGAATTAGGGGTCGGGTGGAATTCAAAATGGAAAAAAATAAATTAATGAAATTTAAAATAGAAAAAAATTAATTAATGTCCCCTATGAGCCGCCGTACCCCTACATACGACAGATTTAACATCTTTGCAGATGGTTGAGTCTGTATATCATTGTACGGTCCACCAAGAGTTTTACAGGAATTAGTTCCAATCAAATACTTCCCCTGTGAAGCTGTTTTTTTAGTTAAATGTTCAGATATACAGTTACAAAAATGCACCAATAGGCAAAGGGCACGTAATGAATGAAAAACCGGATGCACTGGGCGGAGTGATATCATGGCTTAGTGCGTCTAGACTAATCCCATTTAACACGCTTTGAGTTGCAATAATACCATAATAGCCTTGGATAGCTCAATGTGATGACTTTCAAAGGAAATTGATATCGCTGAATTAGCAGTATTGCAGGATTAACAACTTGGCCAAATGCGGTTATTGTGTTTTGCTTCACTTGAAAAAAGGAAAACTCTTAATAAACGTATCGCGTTATACCAATCCCAGTCTATTGATTCCTTTCAGAAATCACACAATCTCATCCAACCAGCAGCTGGCAATAAGCTTTCAAGTATGGTTGTCCGCTTATTCCTTTCTTAGTTTCCAGTTTAGTGAATAAAACGGGAAATTCCGAAATTTTATACTAATTTTCCCACATGTTTGATAAGAGAATCATTTACCATTAAAATGTTCAGTACAACCGTTTCTACTTGATAAGAAAACCCCTTTTGATTGTATCACAACCTTGTTATTCATGACCCTTGGTACATGTAGTGGTGACCTTTGTTGATTTTGTCAAAATCCTTGTTGCTATTCGTCACCCTTGCTCTATCTAGTTGATTTTTGATTAAGTTTATTCACTAAAAAGTTTGTCCAAACAATGGAAATTTAAAGTCAGTAAATATTGGCGGGAATAAAGCTCCTATGAGCTTGCTCGATTCCTATTAATTATAACAAGTGACGATGAGGTATGTAATGTACGGATTGAGTTTGGTCTTTTATTCCACTTCCGGGGCCCCATAGAACAAAATAGATAAGAGAGATTGCTTCTAATAATTGGTGGTTCAAGTTCAAGTTCACGATTCCGCCTGTTATAGTTATATAAATCAATTTTGTTTACAAAATAATTATGGAAACTGACTGGAACTTAGTCAGGATGATAGAATGTCGTGTATGTTCCTATAAGTATAGAGGTTAAGCAGGTAGAGGGGGGAATCTGTAACTCAATTACCCTTGTTGATTGTGTCACAACATTTGTTAATATTCGTGGCCCTTGTAGGCTGTAGTTGTAGTTGTGTCCTAGTTGTGTCCTAGTTGTGTCCCTTGTTGGTTGTGGTACAACATTTGTTGTTATTCGTGACCCTTGCTCTATGTAGTTATGAACCCCTGCTGGTTGTGTCACAGCATTTGTTGTTATTCATGTAGTTATTTGTAACATTTGTCCCTCCGGAGATTTGAAATGGTTTCATTGAATCTATTTTAAACAGTAATAGATATATGCATAAAAGTGTTTCACCAGCACCACTCAGTCGTGTACTTACCATTGTCTGTTTGTTTCACTGTAAACTGGTTCATTCGAGAAATCCAGCGAATGCAAAAGCATTGAACTAGAAGTTTACTTACAAAAATGCAAATATACTTATAAATATTGGCCAGAGATGGCGTTTGGTCTGGTCATTAGGAAGAAAAGGCAATGTTGGATAAAATCGCCTTTGATGTTGCTGATTTGGCAGTTAATGTAAACATGTCATTGTTTTTGTTCACAGTGATGTGCAGAATGTGTCATAGATTTAGAGATTTTTTTTATCCCTAGTCTCATCACTCTGCAAACAGACAGACGGTTCGCCGATGTCATGTTTGTTGTTGATGTGTGTCGGTGATTCTATTCACAGCTAACCAATTTCATCTTGCTTTAAACGGTAAACAGGTCGCGTTGGATTGGTTTCAATTAAAATCACTATTTACGTTTCATGGTGGGGAAAACATTCGTTCGAATATGTGCTCGGCTTAAGTTTATTCTTAACCAGTTATCATTTTCATGGAACACATATGGAATTATGTCGGCTACAACACTGATAATCTTACCTGGGTTATAGACTTCGTACGGTTTGATGTGTTGACCTCTGAATGAACACACGTGTTTGAATGCATCTTTTGCCAATTATACTAATTGTGCAACAACAAAACTACCTGCTGCAATGCAATCAACGATAATCTATAAACAACTTGATTAGTTAGTTGTTTCCTCTTTAGTTTATAACAACTGTATCTCGAATAGACCAGAATAATTTTGACTGATAACTTTCTAGTTGAATATCTAACGGATATTTTACTTCTTTTGGTCACTATTGCACAATTTGTTTTACCTTGCAGGTTTATTTATTAAAAAATCTATTGGAACGATGAGGTTCCTTTCCAAGTGAAGGAGTTTCCTGTAAACTGATTTACTTTCCTCTTTAGAAGTCACTGTTTATCTGCCAACACTTCAATCTGTAGCACCACTTACTCAACAGATATAACAAGTCTATCCATTGATAAGAACAGAAACATCCGATTAAATGAATTATAGATAATGGAAAGGACTTTCTGTGCAGCTTGAAGTTAACCTGTATAGTTGTGATAAAGAAAAAGCTCCGTTAAGCAATAAAACTAGGTTTAATGAAGCCAACTGGTTAAAATGAAGTGTTTTGTGACTTGTGATTGTTAAAGTGAACAATAGTGAAGTACGTGGGATTGAAAAACGGTCTACAATCTTCATTAAAAGCGAATTATCAGACACCTTTGTCTAAAGACCACAGACATTTCATTGCAAGTGTTTTGCAGCTACAAAGAAACCACATGCTTTCTGTTGCTTTTATACTCGAGTCGACGGTCGGCTCCCGTTCTCTTTCACTTTAGAATGGCAGACTACTGGAGTTACTCCAAGTTTAACTATATTTGTATATAGAAAACCTTAAGTTATGAAACCGTTGTGATACAGTCAGAAAATTACAACCATGTGAACTTATTTTTAAAATAAAGGCTTGGACTGACCACAATGGTTCTGGTACTTCCAATCTGGTGCTCATCAACAAGCAAAACCTGATGACGGCATACAGTAATTTTGCCGAGCACACGTTCCTCAGGGTCAGGCACAAATTTTCGGAAGGGAATGCCGTCTAACTTGACAACAACGTCTTTCGCAAAATTAAGGATGAAAAAAAGAAAACTCATTGCATTTGTTATTCTGGTGATGAAAGGCGACTCAAATAATCGTGTTTCCAGTTAACAAATTGCACCAATGTCGTAAACTTTTTTCCGCGTCCCCTTTGTATATATATATCGTGAGCCTCTGTAACCCAAAGGTGTTCCGATGGCGAAAAGCTAATTTTTCTCTCTTCATTTATTCAAAATATAAAAAAACACTTTTTTTCTTTCAGTACAATAAATAGTGTATATATGCAAAACAATACAACTTTTTACAAATATATATATTACAAACATTTATGAATTATGCTATTAGTGTTAATTGTGAATAAAAGCCAAAAAATCCCTTCGAAGGACAGGCTACGGACTGAATGTTACTTTCCAGAGATTTACTAAATAATCCCACTGGATGGGATGAGTTTTCCTGGACATCTGATCATTTTGTTAAGTTTGAGGCACAAAATTGTATGAGGTTATTCGCCAACCAATCGTTATCGCTTTGCCAAAATCAGAAATCTAAACAAACTTGTCTGTATGCGTCCCGGGTAAACTGGTATCTCAAACTACTTTTGGTCAGTCCTGCTTCTGTGATCCTTCCTTCTCACACCGTATCAATGTCATAGACATTAAACCTTTCAAAGATTAAATCAAATTGACTCAATCACAAAGCCTATTTATCTTTCATAATATTGTCAGCTTAGTTTCTACTCTGTGCCCAGGTTAAGGGTTTGCTTCCCCTCTGTCAGACGGGTTAATATTTTCATTATGCGTGTCTGGAATTATGTGTCCGCCACACAACAAGGCTTTATTTCTCAGTCGTTGGCTTCGTATACACTTTTTGCATATTTAAATTATCAAAACCAATAAATTCATAGTGTAAAGTTGGATTTCAACGCATGCGTGGCTTAGGCCTAACCAGCTTGCCTAATTCCATTTATCTGCTTACCTGGCAAGGCATTAATTTAAGGAAACTGGCATTTTTTTTTTTTTTCGTTTTTTCTTCCCATACATATTTTTGTGTGCTTTTTTTTATGGAAACCCCTTGCTGGTATGGAAAGCCTAAAATGCGCGTCGGCGAGCTCAGGAATAACGTCACTATCCAAGATGGCGCTTACCCGTGCCTAGCCCAATAGCAGTAAACTAGTATTGTATGTATTGGCTATGTTCACAAAGCTAAGCGGTAGTGTGCAGGGAATTCGTCTTATCACTCTAAGCCACCCTGAGGTGAATTATATCTCTATCAACCCTGACTATTTTACATAATAGTGCATGGTATTTGTAACCAGTGAAACCCAATGATGCGTAACGCCAAACATAAATTATTTCCCAAAATGTGTTACACATTTTATTTTTTTCTGTCGTCTGTTCTGTTAGTTTTCTCTTTTCGAGTGGTAAGCTGGCATAAGGACCGAAAGAGAATAAATCCCGTTGGCATCCTCAAATTAAGAGAAGTCATTCAATTAGCCTTCATGTTCACATTCACCATTTAAACAACTCTTTATTCTCTGATTCCAGCAACAAAATACTTCAGTACCAATCATGCATGTACATGTATTAGTTTCATTACTTATATAGTAACTGACAGCTTTGGATAGAGGCAATTTTCATTTGTTTGTTTGATTTGATATTAGCACCGTACTTCATTCGTGTCGGTGTAATTACAATTCACTAATCAGAAGTTATCTTAGTCATATTGAAGAATGAAATCTTTAGTGTTTTAGGATAACGGTTCGGTCAAGAATGTTTTAGTGCAAAACATGTGACATTGAACAGTATGCATTGGTAAACATTGGTACACAGTTTGCCATATATGGTGTTATTTGCGTTGAAAACGGAAGTAGGCGTGGCTTATTATCGGAACTATAAATCCAAGTACGGTTTCGTCCACGTTTTCCTGTTGTGTTAATCAGTTCCTTACCATATCCGATGTTTCCCGGATTTTTACACGGAAACAACCGAGGTATGTTCCGACATAAACGTGCTGGATTTAAATCAGCGAAATAAAAAGCCCAATTACATGCCACAAAAGTAATGTAATTGGATATATGGCAACGAATATAAATTTCATGATTTATTGTTTGGTTCAATGTTCAAATACGACAATTTCAAAGAGATATCAGTTTAACTGTTATAATACAATTTCATTATTTGTATTGGAAAGATGGATAAAACCCAGTTGTATTTGATACCCCAAATAATTACTCTAGTCGTGTAGAAATGACGGATTTAGCAGGATTCAAAAACGATGGGAATACAATGCAATTGATCTGATCATAGATTACCTAATGTGTTGGTCGTCAATTGATAATATTACATTGGTGTATTGATGGATTTGCAGTCTCATGTGGGGAATAAGTGTTTGGTCACAGTACGCCTATAAACATTTAACCCTTACTCACGTCAGGCGGTGTCAATCCAGGACTATTTATTTTATTCACAACGTTTGTTAACTAATTGCCCAGGGCTGTGTATAAAATTACATAGTATGCTGTCGTATTAGTGCATTTTATTTAAATTACTTTATTCCTTTTTGATATACAAGAAATTTGATTTAACGGACAACGCTTCTAAACACTTAGTATGTTTTGTCAAATGTACTGTATGTACAATCATAAAATTGCCGAACTTACCCTTAAATGAGCTTGCATTAATATCTCATTGTCACATTTGCTTATAAATAATTTTGCTAATCAACAGCTAGTCTCTTGCTCTTTTGAACATATTCAGAGAAAAAATCATATGCCCAATAATATGGAGTTTTTTCCACCATCCCGTAGTCTGTTTCTGGTTGCAGTATTATTTGCGGTTTCGTGCTTCATTTGTCATACAAAATTCAGAAAATAAAAAAAATATTACAAACAAAGCGCTGTGAGCTGGTTGATATGAGGTGTTTTTTTGCGTTAGGATTTAGAGCAACAGTGTTCTAGCAACATGTTTTACATTGTTATGTTTGAACGAACATACAAGAATCGGAAAGTAATACTACCTATGTTAATTAAATAAAGGCGCATTTATAAAACAAAAGCTGAGGTATATATTTAATAAAATCCCTAAATTGGTACTTTTATATGTTTATAGTTTAATATAACATACCTGTAACTTTGATTACAATTCATCCTGACTATTTGTAAACCTAATACAGCCTTTAATTTGTTTGTTTTGTGCGATTGATTGATATTGAAGGGTATTTCACTTATATGACGACGGATTGTCCACTTAACACTGTTTGTTGCCTTATTACGGTGGAAAACCGGGAGAAAACCTCGTAGAAACGAACCCCCGCGATTGCCGGAGCCACATCTTGCGAGTCACTTATATACCTGGGTCGACCGACGGATTCGATGCTGTGAATGGTACATCGAAATACGCCCAGAAAGCGCACCTTCTAACGACTAAGCTACGGCCGCGGGCCAATACAGCCTATATAGGCTGCGGAAGACCGCACCGGGTAAAAATTGTGTTTATTGTTGAACCATCTTCAAAGGCTACATCCATCGTTTAAGATATCACGTCACATTAAGTGTTATGTAGTTGTTATTAGGGTTAGATTTAAACGTAAAGACAACTGCTTTTCGATCTAAAATTATTATTTTTATTACATATTTTCAAAGACAAACATCTATATAGCAATTGCATACGAGTAAGCATAGCCGACAAGTAGTTAATTTAAAAGGCGGGACTGACCCCATTGTTCGAAAACATGGTCGGTGACCAGTGAGTTCGTTTGCTTATGGATGCATTGGAAGGCATATTTAACCGCACGGTGTATATACATTAACTAACTAACGGCTATGCAAATTCGATTGCATAAGTTTAGGTTGAAAAACAGTTGTCTTCCCCTTTAAGTCTAGTTTAGGGTTAGGTATAGGGTTAAATTTAGGATTAGTTTTAGGGTTAGGTTTATTATGAACCTTACCCCAAAACTAGAAATTCACGTTTGGTTTAACTTGGCATACATGCCCTTTAGTGTAGATCAGCCGTTCATTGATTTGACAGTACCGTGACACTATATGATAAAGGAAAATTCCACGGACACTGAGAAGATGGAAATCGGGAAAAAGTACTAAGTTTCCCTTCTGTTTTTTACTAACTAACTTGCAAAAACCTCATGTATACACTTCCGTACAACGTTAAAGACCGATCGAACAATGAAACATATTTTGCAATGTGAGTAACTTACTTTTGTGTTACTTATGTAAACAACTATAATTGTCAAGCAATTGGTATCGAACTGATAGCTATAATTCACTTCAGAACCCATTAAGATCTACAGAGATAACGGTTTCAGTCCCTATGTTAGTAAAGATGTTGGTTACTGGATGGGACTTCCATTAAATGTCGTCGTTTCGCTACATCCAGAAGCACTTTGATCCCTCCGCGGAGTCATTCTCTAGTGACAGCTCATTATTATCACGCGTGGATCTGAAGAAGAAACATTCAGTTTTTACGCAAACCCAAACAGACCGCTTCTATTGGCATTCCCGTACACGAAAGCTACTCACACCCAATTAATTGCGTATTAATGGACCTGCTGTAAGTAAGTACGGTCCACAGTCCATGATACTAATAGATTGTAAATTCTATAATACACATCGTATTTATAACATTGCTTTGTGATTGACCACAAACTAATTTCATGTTTGTCTCATCTTGGTGCTTTTAACGAATAACGTTATAAAAATGACAATAAACTTCGGCTGTAGCTACTCAAAGAACTTAATATATGGTTGGTAATCATGTAACACCTTGGTATAGATATTCCCATACTCATGTATTTAACCACTTTGTCATGCAACATTGAGCAAATGGAGCCAATTTGATGAGAAAATCTACCAAGCAACATGGGGTCGGAAATACAGCAGAAAGTGAAAGTTGATATCCATTGAAAGCAACTAGTTATTCTGTATTTTATGCCAAAGAGGAATGGAATAGATTCAAGGCCATTATTCATATGTTTTATCCAAACAGATAAACCCATAATACCAAACTGATAGAATTCAGTGGCAACAAAATCTTGCTATAAATCAAACATTAATATATGAATTTATTTGCTTTAAGCTTGTTTGGAGAAAATCGCAAGCGAGTCAGACAACGATAAGTTATCGGATTAGTTTAAACTGTATTTCCACAGAAACCTCGTTAATATTGTGTCAGACGTGAGTTTTACTCGCTTATCTGAAAGCTGTTAGCCATTTCAGATTATTGCGAACAAACTATGAGCAAATTTCGCGAAAGTCCGCTGTTTTGCTGAAACAAATTTGAATTTAGGAAAAAAATTAGCAAATTGACAATTTCATTTTCAATGGGATGTCCAAAAAAGTATCTCAACTCAGCAAATTTTGGATAGCTAAATGTTAATTTTAAGATTGTCAATCGATCTTTGATAATATATTCCTGACACCATATGCAAACATCGACCATTTATAGCTGTTAATTGGTAGATTATTACGGACCAATTAATCATCAGATATATAAAGAGTTTACGTGTTGCTGCCCAATTACACAGCAGGAGTGGCTCGTTCCCATTTCCAAACCTATTTAAGTTGGTGTCCTATTCAACAAACACTGATAACCACCCTTGGAAGAAAGCTAAAGTTCTTCCGAGCAATCATCTGTAAATAACAGAAATTCTACCTGAGTTCTAGATTAAATCAAAGCATAACTTTCAAAATTTGTACTCTAGACATAACATTTTTGTCAAGTTTAGGTTCAGGTTTAGGTGTTGTTTAGGGTTAAATGCAGTGCAGGTTTAAGGTTTTGGCAATCGCAAGATGTTTTAACGAGGTTTCCTCTTGCGTTTACACAACCTGTTTAAAGAACAACCCGTCGCCATATAGGGGACACAGCATTGAGTACGAAGTTAAACGCCCATAAAACAAATAAACTATAATTCTAGCGAAACTACTCTAATAACTAGACTTATAACCTCTAACAAAACTCGCATCACTTATATAACTATGGCTACTCAAGCCGCCTTCCATACTGAAACCAAACGTTATTTTTTTCTAGAGCTCACATTCATGCAAAACTATGAATATGTGCAGTTTTTCCAGTCTTGACAGAGTCAAAGATGGACTTTGGGGAAAATATCCTATTTTCATAATTAATTGTTTTTGCATCTCCGTTCACAGAACACGTAAAACATTTAGATAACTGCATTTTATCCTCTTTCTATCTAGCTCTGTGAAGATTTCCGTATAATGTGTCAGTTTGGTTAAAGTTTGAGGCAGTAGTTAAAGTTACTTTGCTCAAGTGGTATCGTGCAAGCCCAAAAGGGTTATTAATGAAACAACCTCGTCAGTCGTCACCATCGGCAACAAACATAGACAAGACGGAACAATCACAAGACCCCAAAACGACACAATAACAGACCGACAAAAGACAGCATCGAGTGTAAGATTGACGTTCAGTCTTTTAATAAATTTAAAAGCTCCTTAATTACATTACATTTTTTTCATGCATGGGTAATTTTAAAATGATGTGTCCACATTTGATTTGCAACTGTGTCAGCATGAAGTAAGGTTGGCTTACCCGATAGTTAAACATCACAGTAAACAGGAGCGTACAGAACAACTGTATACCACGTTGAAATCGAACTGTTATTACTGTTTTGTTCTAAAGGATATAATGTCAATATAAAATATTACCTGTCAGTAATTTGTATTCAACGGATATGTATACATTTAACTACAGAGATCTTGGAAATAGCAATCAGGCTTCGGCTCAGATAGGCTGACAATACCTCCAGTGGGCCGTCTAAGTTCGACGGCTACACAGCTATGAGACATATCACTTATTGGCCTTCTGCATACATCAATCTACCCGGGCAGCATTCCCCATTGGAGAGGATTATTGTTTGTGAATGTTTGGTTTTTTACCAATTCAATGATACATTGGATGCAAATTAGTCAAATATAATATTTTTGGTTTCTAGAGAACATTTGGTTGGACAACGGTTTAGTAGCAGTAGTTTGTCGACACACCGGAGACCTTTGTGTGAGCTCCTATTAGCTACTCTTGTTCGTGTTATTGCTCATCTTCAAATCCGCCCATTCACCGGTAAGGTTATTTTTGCTTCAATTAAAAAACGTAAATTATATAACACATGACCAGTACTAATATCTGGTTAAATTGACGAGAATTACCCGTCAAAACAAATATCATTGTTTAAATGCATATGGTGGACTTTTCGCACCATATTGTTTCTAATAATTGATATTTATGAATATGGTTTTACAATATTTGTATGTAAGTTTATGAAAGGACTTGTTACTTTGTGACCAATATCATGATTTTCTTCTAAACATTGGTAAATTTTGCAGAGGTAACTTTTTATCACATGCATGGTCTACAATACAAAAAAAGGCTATATGTTTCTGGTCACTCGTCAAAAAGGGAGATAAAATGTTAATAATGTAACTGGAATTGTTACCTATATCATTTACAATTAACAATAAAAATATCATTGGGATGGTCGGTGGACGAAAGGGGAGATAAATATGTACTCATGTTATCGAAATTGTCACCTATACCATGGACTAACAAAAGCATGGTGTTAACATGCAATGAAATTAAATGGTTAGTTAACGACATAGGTGGCACTGCCCGTCATATGAGTGACAGATTTATCTCCCTTTCAGCTACCTGGCTAAACCACACTATAGCTCGAACAAAATTATAATTGCGTTTATAAAATGCAGACCATCATTTTATCCACAGGGTTAAAAACCTTTCTGCAAGCTATTTTTTTCCTAAGCTTCAAATCTGTTGAAGGAATGTCAACATTCCCGCTTTGAATCGGTTGGTCGCTTCGACCTTCTCTAGCAACCTCATCCAGCAGCACTCGAGTCCAAACCCTCACGATTTGGTGATAATAAATTTTCACAAGTACTGTACTCCCATGGTGATAATAACATACAATTTTCAAGTTTCATTTTGACGGTATTAGTGCCTTTGTGGACAATAAGCGTATCCATAGATATCATATAACTACCTACTAGTATACTATATTTGTTAATAATCAGAAGATCCGTTGATCAATTTTGGGACATCAGCAAATTTGTCAGTGTTAATAGAGGACATTGTGAATAGGCTTTGGAGCAATATTAACGGAAGGGAGAGATGGCGGCATCTCGAACCCAGCGATTTGTCAGTGTTCCAATCCTACTTCCTTCTTGACCCATGCCGTTGCCAATAAGGTGTACCATTGGCTTTTTTAATCATTTATTCTATTTAAAACATCACGTGACGTTAAAGATAACACGTTGGCCGACTGCCTGCAGATGACAAGTAACGCGAGAAAGTGCGTTAAAAGCCAAATGCACGCATAACTCGCCTTGGCTCATTAATTTGTCTACTTGGCTACGAAACAACCTGTAATGTACAATCACAAAGTTAAGACTGTCTTGGGCCCGAGGTATCACTCGGAAAGATTTCCAGTCATTGCTGAGAAATGTAAAAGTTGTTTTCCCCAATATTCAACAATTAAGCGCTATCACAAAGTCGTCAAGAAATGAAACAAACCATATTATTTATCTTAACCATTTACTCGAATTGAACAAAAAGTTTAACGATAGCTTTGGTAGAAACGCTGTGGACATAAACCACAAAACAAGTGAAAAATACATCAATCGGTCCGTCCGTCAGTCAGTCAATCAATCGGTGAATATGAACGAAAGAAGGGTTAGACGAATGACAGTAAGAAGAATAACAAATAAATAAATAGTGAAACAAACAAACAAATAAATAAGGAACGAATTAATAGATAAGTTAAACTCTACTTTAAATAGAGTCCAGGCATTTGCGTTAAATTTCGAAACGGGACTGGGCTGACTGAGTGGCTGTGGTGGTGTTTTCTCTAACAGTTCAGCTGTACAGGAAGTGGGTGATTGCAAAAATCTTGACTCGGAAAATGATACCTTTAGGCGATGGACAAATAACGGATTTGGTGAACTACTTGCCTACTAATAGCTTTTTTGTTAATAACTATTTTGTTCTGTCGATAAAACGAGGTAAAGATTAAATCAATACTCATCCGTGGTATTCTCCAAGACAATCAACAGATAGTCGCAATTAAATTGATCTTATTTCGTCTTTTGTCCAGGTTTTCGATTTCTTTTGTCGCCAGCCTGTTGTCTCAGGACACACTTCTTTGCAACACATATATTTATGAAGTAGAGTAGGCGTTACTGTGAGCATTTTACATTTCTTCAACTATATTCGCCTTGAAAAAAAGTGAAATAAACAGAATACTTTGGTATTTTGTTTATGATTGTATTTATTTGTCGTGAAGTTGTTTTATGCAAACAAACGCTTTCTTGTTCATGACTCGCCACACCAACCCTTAAATATATATACTTTTTCAATCTATAAATTTGAAACTTCTATTCACTTTCTAAATGCCATTCAAAGATGTTATAAATAAATAACTGAACAAACAGTTTGCAAACCGTGCAAGGCGATGCCATAAAAAAATTAACCAAATATTAAAAGTCATTCGATGCATAGATTTACAGAAAAGCTAATGGATTACAGTCTTCAAATACTGACGGTCCTTTGTCTCTGCTTCTTCCTATTTCCTGTATTCAGACAACTTGTATACTATATTTATAGAAGCATTTCATTGCGCTTTTCTGTCGTTTCCGCAGCAGCTAGAAGTACTACAGGTGATAACTATTATACATAGGCCTGTCGTTCCGATCCATATGAGTGCCGTGCAATATAATTAATTTACGCGAGTATCTTGAAATATCTGTATATTTAGATTGAATAATCAAGGGTAACTCCCTCTATAGGTGGGTTGTATTGTCCAACTTAAATGAACTGGCCCTTCCTTTGATTCTCAGAACACACTAAATTGATGTTAATATTCAAGCTTGCCTGTAGCTGTTTCCTTTAAGTTAAGGGGTGCGCTGAGGCTAGAATTTTACCCTTATCATAGAACACAATACAAAATAAACAACAAAGAAGGGGTAGCAGGGGACATTATTATTTAGTTTTCGTATTTGTTTTTTTTTTTTACGATTTTACTTCTTACTTAAGCTTTTATGGCGTTGAAAAAGGCAGATTTATTTTCTTTGAAATCAACATTTTGTATTTTAAATGGAAATATGCTATGTAAATCTTCAATAAAATTGTATTGTACATTTTTTTAGGATTTATACACTTTGATCAAAATTTAAACGGATACTGGTGAAATTGCAAGATATAGTGGAATTGCTTAGTATCTTGCTTAATATGTATTTTGAAGACTATCAAATTCTAAAACAATAATCCCACAAACGGCGCACATAGAATTAAGACGATAGGAATGGTATTCTATAACGAGCTATATCAACTTGGATACTCTGCAATACTAGGGGCGGCTTCCACAAACCATCTCCTGACTTTAGGCAAAATATTAAGTTTGAGAAGTTCGCCAGCCGTCTTGATATACATCTGTAGGTATAAATTTAAGCACTTCAAATACATGCACTATTAAAATAATGCCCAAATAGTAAATGTTCAAATTCAAAAGTGGTAAATTAGAGAGATTTTCAACAGTATTTATTTAGTATAAAACTGGTTTGTTGAATTGGACTCAGATCGGTAAGTCTAGTGGTAAGCATTGACTGGACAAGATATATTGTATTCACACCAGATCTGTGACTGATGGCACTGAGCTAAATTTATTCTGGGAATTGACGCCCAGGATGAGAACAAAAGGCCAGTCCTCTTTTGATGTAGAGGGACTCATTTGTGGCGATTTTTCACCGGAGTGAATCGGTTTTCAGACGGGACAGTTAGAACGTTAAGCAATCATGGAGAACAGACAGGAAAATGTCATTTCCGGCTTGTCAGTAACTTCGTGCTTCACTAGACCGAATGTGCTTGAAAATAGAAGGACAATGTGTAAATGTTTGTCTTTATCACTCCAGCTGCTTCGTGACGTGTAGGGCCTTTAGTCCAGCTTTGACAAACTGGTCGGGGAAATATTTACAGAGTGATGTGTTAATGTGTTCGTCTGTGATGATATAGAACTAAGTCGTATAGGTTATCTAACCTAACACCAAATGTTATGGTATTATGGGAGCCATTGACGTTCTTCTTTTAATTTACCTACACACATTTTGGCTTACTAGGCCTTCTGGCTAAATGTAGTTTGTTTGAAGGGTTGCGATGTTGTCTTTACGCACTGGAGGGAGATTAACATCCCAACATTATCAAAACAATTCCCTTTTTATAATTAGCTTGTTGTTGGAATACAATGCCGTCATGTAAGCTAAATATCCTTTAACACACATGGCATAAAACACCAATGAAAAAACAATAAACCGATGATGATTAATTCAATTTGAACAGGCATACTTTTATAACTTGTGCGAAAATTTGTATACAATTCATTATCGTTTCACGGCATACTAATTAAGTTTACGATACATACTTATTCCTATAGAAACTATCGCAATGTTTCAGCCCATATAATAGGCCTAATTGTGAGTCATTGTATTCGTTAAGAAATACCCACTTCGATACACTTGTCCGGAAATGTATTAAGCCGCAGGTCTAAGATTTTACTGTTCACAACCTTTTAAGATAATAATAAAAACGAGTTATGAATTCCGGAGATGAACCAACAGACAAATGCTATAAATCTATATCTCTTATGGGAATTCAAATATCAGACAAACACTTCGTGACAACGTCCTGGATTTTACTTTTGCCATAGTGCAGACAAATACCTACATTAGAGTCATCGTCCACAAATGTGGGCGGCATTGTATCAACACTGCCTTGTCTGCAGATTTTGTTCCAGGTGGACGTTAAAAATCGCTCATTCTGTGATCCAGCAAATCGAAATCTCCGCTGTTAACCTTTGATAGACTCTAATGATAAAAACGACTCATCAGAATTTTGTGTCCATTCAGAAATATGATTTATGCCAAAAGCAGTATCATCGTCATAATCTAATTACGCGCAGAGAGAGAGAGAGAGACACGTTCTTAGAAATTATGGTTCTTTGAGGGCTCTTTTGTCAAGATGATGGTTCTATATGAAATGTTTTATGACAAAAAGAAAGAAAGGAAGAAATACTTGGAACAGGTGCTGAAATGTGTGACACACACACACACATTTAAAAAAACATCATCACATGCTTAGAGAAAGTAAAACGAATAAATTGATATAAACACCTTCAGGAAGATTCATCGTGATTTCAAATGTCCATACTCTTGTATATAAGTATTTATGTGGGTGATTTCTTTATGAACAAACACTAGATAAGAGTCCCTGTGTAAATGCTCTCCGTAGAGCAGGAAACCCGAAGCCCGTTCCACAAAGCCATCCTAGCCTAAGTTCATCCTAATTGCCATGGATACCAGTACTCGAGGCAATGTATCGTCATGGTACTTGAGATCAACCTAAGCTAAGATCGTTTCGCGTAACAAAATACCCTGGACAAAAGTTCATGGTAGATGTACATTGAGCATTTGTGGAACAGGCGATCAGAGGGCTGGTCCTGCTTACCCGTGATCGAATCCCGATGGCAAACAAATTTTACTCTACATTGGTCTTTAACAGAAGGAGTATTAAGCTGGCATACTAGTATAAGGCAAATATCCTTGAGCACGGCGTTTAACACCAATCAGTCCCTCGAGAAAGTAGTCAACAATCAAACAAACATACATAATCGAATATTGTATTTTTGGTGACATCCATTTTCCCCTTTCCAAAAAGGTCAATTAATATGCAAAGCATCTGAAGCCCTATCCAATAATTGATAGAACATCTCCAGAACCTTTAAGTAGCGCATTTCTGGACAGCAGGTAATTTGTTGACCAATTCAATCACATGACTTATAGTGCATTGGGCTACAAGGTGAATTCTTCGTCGAGTTTGAATTCCATCGTTCTGAAACTCTGTGCCACGTATCGTTGGCTTACTTGCTTTTGTCTTTCTCCGTCAAGGACATTCGATTTCAAACAGAAGCACGAAGTTTTCTGATGAGCAGGAAATTACATTTTCCTGTCTGTCCTTTTGGAGTGAACATCGTTGCGGCAATAGTGTAACAAACACAGGAAAAGCAATAGACAGCACATTTATGCCAAAGCTTTTATGTGTTATTTATATGCTATTTTTAAATAGAGAAAAATGTCAAGATAAACTCACGAATATATAGTATTACCTTATTTCTTCATACAATATACCTGTCAAAATGCTGCGCAGATCATGCTAGTTCAAAATTACTTCGATACTTGTCAAGCTTAAAAGCGGGAGGTTGGAGGTAGCATCCTGTTGCCTTGGTGTTCTCAGAACCAAAGGGGAATTGTAAGATGATCTTTTTGTGGTGTCTATATTGCTCTATGTTGTTGTCCCGTATTCGCCCCGTCTTGTCTTTGTTTGTTGCCAGTTGTGTCGAAGGTGGTTTCCTTCATCCGTTGGGCTGGCACGTTGCATGTGAGTGAAATGACCCTAAGGATACCGCCTACAGAGTGTTTTTATATTTCGCCGTTTTATTTCTTAACTATTGTAAATTTTGCAACACATCTATATATTTTCTTAATGGTCATTTTTGCAGAACAATAATAAGTAAATTACTTTTTTTATAAAACTTGCAGAAAAAAATATTTTGCATAAAAAGTACATTTTTGCTACCTCTTTTCAAATTGCTACTTCTTTTACATTATTTAAGCCAACTGGTCAATTTTACCTCAACGTATAAAACATTATGTGAACCCCAAAGCTGTCATTCAGTTTTTTCCTATTTATGTTAGTTTTCTTGCAATATTGGGTTAACGTCAAAAATCCCCAAAATAAGTCAAAATAAATTTCTACTTCTTATAACTTTATCTAGAACACGAAAAAAGATATTAAAAATCTGAATGACAGTTTTTTACTGTTATATTGCGGTTAAGATTGTCATAATACAGTTTATTATTTAATAAACATGGATTATGACACCCTCACCCTTCAAAAAAAAGAAAGTTGACAAAGTGAA
>JAVFBW010119409.1:0-15089 GCA_034783835.1 Mopalia ciliata
TATTGTCCTGGGAGACAGTAAGAGCAAGATATTAACTCTAGAAGCGTTTGAATATCACAGCTTGGCCATATTCACATATGCATCGTGCAAAAATGTCTACATAAACTCCAGCAAACTGTATTGTACGATTTTGCAAGCGTATACGGCATATATATTGTACTGGAAGACAGTAAGAGCAAGATATTCCCTCTAGAAGCATCATGCACGTATGCATCATGCACAAATGTCTACATACACACCATAAAACTGTATTGTACGATTTTGCAAGCATATATACTATTTACTAATATAAGAAATACGAATATATTGAAGATGTTGATGTAGCATACTTTTGAATTCCCACAGATGAGTTTGACACCGAGTATGCTGACAACTCTAAAAATGATAAACAATTCATGTTGAGTATTTCTATATTTCGTTTCATTGAAACTCCTGAAGATGGGTTAAACATGTAAACTTTCATCATATTTTTGAGTTGTCGTTATTCTCTACAATGACCTCACATAGTCACCACGATAAAGGTATGTTCCTAAATTCATAAAGGGTTTCTAGCAGTTGGTTTAAGTTTACACAATCACCACACTGATCACAATACTTGTGCATTTAGGCAAAGTATTTTTGCATGGACACAGCTACACGTATGTATAACCCGGAAGTAATATAGTAATCCCATGTACAAGTAGTAGTGCAGTTAATAAATAGATTACTGGATCATAAACTATTTTGACAATTTTGTTCATTTAAGTTGTTTCTGTCATAGATTTGTTTTTGTATATATATATATATATATATATATATAACAATGTATCTTTTGTACGCTGAGTCATGGTGTGTTGTTCATGCCTGCATTGTTAAAACGGTCGCCTTTATAACGCATTGGACCAAATCTGTTCATTTGAGAAACTCCTTCACGCAACACGCAATGTATAATAGCAATGTATTAAATAAACATACATTATGTGCTGATAAGCTTGGCTGTTTTAGTTAAAATTATCTGCTTTTGTGATTAAAATATTTGAATTAAAAAATTCCACAAATATGCTGTATTGCTGCACTGGCAGTAATGTAATTGTTTATGCAACCCACAATAAACGTATTTATCATCTAGTGCGTGCTTCTTCGTTTGTATGTCACATCTTCACTTTATCTTCTTCACTCATTTTAATAGAATATACCAGCTGCAAAAATGAACCACTTTAACAAGCAGTGATGCTAGCTTATCATGCCAGTTTCATATTTCAAAGATACATTGTATCTACTTCACACTTTTTGACAGAAATACCTGTAGCAGATGTACACACACCACTTTAACACTTTAACTAGCAATTTGTATGCTCGTCATACATGTGTTGTATTTTGCGTTTACATAAGTTTTAATAAACTGTATTGGCTACAAATGCACAACTTAACAGGAAGTATATTATCTCATCATACGTGTTTATGTTTCACAGGTACTTAACTATATCAGCTGCAACTGCATCACTTTAATAGCAATTATGTTAGCTCATCACACGTGTTGTGTATTTCATAAGTACACACATTTTGACAGACCATATCAGTTGCAACTGCCTCACTAGCAATTCTGTTATCTCATAATACATGTTTAAATTCTACAAGTACACATACTTTCATAGACCACATCAGCGACAAATGCACCACTTAAACTAGCAATTGTGTTAGCACAGCATACGTGTTTAATATTTCGAAGGTACACACATTTTAATAAACCGTATCAGTTGTTATTGCCTCACTTTACTAGCAATTGTGTTAGCTCATCATACGTGTTTTATATTTTACAGGTACACACGTTCTAATAACCCGTATCAGCTGTAACTTCATCACTTTACTAGCTATTGTGTTAGCTCCTCTTACGGGTACACACATTTACGTGCTTTATCTTTCACAACTATTAAAAATGTAATACATCATATCAGCTACAATTGCATTACTTTAACAAAATTATGTTGGCTTGTCATACGTGTTTTCTATTTCAGAGGTACATACATTTAATTTTATACCCGCTGCAAAAATGTACCACTTTAACAAGCAATGATGCTAGCTAATCATACCCGTTTCATATTTCAAAGATACATTGTATCTACTTTACACTTTTTGACAGAAGATACCTGTAGCAATAGTACACACATCACTTTAACTAGCAATTTGTTAGCTCGACATACATGTTTTATATTTTACAGGTACATACGTTTTAATAAACTGTATTGGCTACAAGTTCATCACTTTGACAGCAATTTTGTTGGCTCACCATACGTGTTTAACATACACACATTTTGTTAGACCACATCAGCTACAAATAAATGCCTTTTACTATCAATTGTGTTGGCTTACCACACGTATTTGTTTTGGTCTATTTCACAGTATTATTTGCAACTGCGTCACTTAAACCACAAATTACGTTTGTTCTTCATAGGCACTATAACCTTACATCAATTCATGTCTTTCGTTGGAAAAGAGAAAATCAATTTTATTAAATGTTTGCATTATTTACCTCAACTAAAATCTGAAGTATGTTTCTTGCATAATATGTATGTCGCAAATCATGCATTGGCATTTGCAATGGTGGCGTAAGCAGCAATAAACTTGCTTCAATATATGCCCATCTCATTAATATAAGTATGGGGACATGGATTAAATAAAACGCCACAATATTTTTTGTTTGTTTCTAGGCCAAACCGATCATTGAAGTTACGTTCAAACTCAGTATGTTTTTCTTACACCAGAACAAAAGTAAATTTGTGCCCAGCATCACAAATTAAACCTAGCAAATAATTTAACTGTTGACAGGAAAGATATTTTTTTATTGCTTGATTTAAAACCTGTAAAAAAATCCGATCCAATAAATGTTAAAATAATTATTTGTCTTTCGTGGGAAGCCAAGTTTGAGATGGATATATCGGTCTGCCAATTGGCAACTTCGCAACAGGAATTTCGTCAAATGTTAATATTTGTTTAAAACTTTTACCATTCTATCTTGATACTGGGGGAACTATTTTCCCAACAAATTCAAAACATTTACATATTGCTGTTGTGCTACTGTGTTCATTTACTATTAAATAAGTGAAATACAGTTGAACGCCATTCAGCAATAAATGAATAAGTTCGTTTGTTTTCTGTTGGGACATAATTTACTCTCGGGATAAGTATGATAAATGTGTACCGCCATTTCTGATTCTTACGTACAGGCGTCACTCGATCAGAACTACCTGTACGGAAATATAAATGTATTACCATTATTTCTGTTTTATTTTTCAGGATACTATCCGGCGCCGTATCCGCAGTATTCACCAATAGGTAATGGTGCCATTTTTACATTTAATAGATTCAGATACATTGCTAGGGTTTCATCAGTGCATGATTTCAAGCGATACAAAAAACAATAGTCAACAATAGTAACCACTTCACTCATCTTGCAGCGACCAAAAGTGACGTCTACTCTGTGTGTTGATTGTAAAATTCAGTGTTACTTGAAGTTTATTTGTATTGATTTTTTTTCTTTTAAAATACACAATACTGTTAATTTGTACATTTATGTATTTGGCTGAGTGTATTTGAATTTAATTTTACCAACAACACTGAAGCCATTTTTATCGTCCGGGAATTCCCATGTGATATAATATATATTATATATATATATCTATATATATATATTCGCCGCAACATACCAGCGAATAGAAAATGGCGACATCAGCTAAATATCTTTTCCTCCTTTTTCAACGGCTCATTTTAATACTCAGCGTGAAAAAAATCACCAAAATGTTACCCAGCGGAATCTGAAAGCTGATATGCTATTCTTTGTATTGACATACAGTGTTACCTTCGGGAGCCTATCGCTTTAACCAAGTCTCATAGAGTTATCCCCCCTTTGACCTGAAAGAGATTTTCGCAGTCACAAACTTGTTTGTGCTTTATGTGACAGTGAATCTCTTTATACCCAAACTTTGTGGTCAATGCTATAACTTGAATAGATTGTTGATAGAACACTGGAAATAATAATTATACAAATATCGAACCAATGCGGCCAAATTGTTTATACTATCGATCAAACAAATAAATGTGTACAGCAAAAGCCGTCAAAATCAACTCACTTACTTTGAACACACGTATGTACTCCAAAAAATAAGGGCTGTAACTCTTGGAGTATATGGTAACAGTACCCCAATTCTGACTGATAAGTCAAAACTATACCAACTTTGAAATGATATCCAATGTGTGTTTAGTTGCTATATTTCGGATTTTATCAAAATCGTCTGTTATGACGTGGCAGTCAAATAGGCAGTACAAATATATTTTAAGTTTATTGTGAACATCCGCCCTCTTGAAAAATAGTAGTATTTAATGTCGCCTTGTTGCAGAGCTTTAAGGTCTTCCTGGACCCCTTGGTCGATTTTCAAAACAACCGTTGCATATAGTCTCTTATGCAGAAGAATATAAATCTGTAGGCTACCATATATATATGTAAATATTTTTAGAATGCTTGAATAGTCAGGATTGCATATATGTGAATGTGGTGAAAAGCAAATTATTATTTCTACAAATATTGCAAAATGGGTAAATGTCAACAAAAACAAAAGACTGCATTTTGCATGGTTAATTTCTCGAAGTGCAATAACAATAAGACTCAATAGATTAGTTAACCAAGACAAATTGTCCTTGAACTAGTAAACGGTGCCTGATTTAAAACAAAATTTGATTAGAACGATTCTAGTGCAGTTTTTGTCTATCCCACTTTGGAAAGTCTTATAAAAATGTAAAAAAAAAAAGACACCTTTCAGAAAAAAAACACTTTCAAAAAATGTGAATGATGAGGGGTGCTGTTTACTAGATCGGATTGTGCTCTTAACAACGGTACACATGTGAAGTGTCTGCCATGAATAGTTTTCTAGAAATACGCCTTGCAAAATGTCTGCTTAAACCTGAAGTGCCAGAAATAGGCAGTAAAGTTTTGCGACCTGAATATATGATCATGGGAAAACTTAATTATAGGCTCCAAATTAACTGTCTGTAATTAGAATTTCGAATTAATTTTTCAACCAACATATTGTTGGAATGCTTAACTTTCAATTCATGCAGTAAACGAAATGGTACATTTTGAGCCCAAGAGGTCCAGCCAGACCCCGTGATATTCAGTTGAATTATCGTTTCAAAGCAATAAAGTATAATAATCGCTTAACATATATCTTTGGTCAGTTCATACTAGTATTCATTCTTCAATTACACTTTTTGTTTCAGCACCAGCTCGGTACCCTAAAACACGGTGGAGTAAGTATAATACGCTTTAGTGGTGATCTCATCTGGGGCTTAACGTCGTACTCAAGGGTATTTCACTTACATGACGATGGATTGTCCACTTCACACGGTTCCTTGCCCTATGATGGTGGAAAACAAGGAGGAACCCTCGTAAAAACCACCCCCGCGATAACCGGAGCCACATCTTGTGACACTCATATACCGGAGGGTCGCCTGAGAGACTCGATCCTGTGAACGGTATATCGAAGTAGGCCTTTGTAAGCGCACTCGCTAACCACTACTCCACGGCCGCTCGTCTAAAAAGAAAAACAAAATTGTAACACATCGGCATTCAAAGGAATCCAATTTTATTTGCTGTTTAATGAACTGTGTTTTGACGTCCAGCATATGTGCAATATTTATCAATTGCACTATCCAATGACTTACTAACAGCTACAGCACGGTCACAAGACCTTTTGGGCCCTCGGCCGTGGCTTAGTGGTAGCGTGTACGCTTGCTTATCCTACTTCGATTTACTGTTCACAAGTTCACGGGATCGAGTCCGTATGTCGAGTGTCCCCATGGTAATCCCCATGGTATTATACTTTTTACAGGTTTACTACCGGTTTTCCACCATAAGTAGGCAAGGAGCAGTGTGAAGTGGACAATCCGTCGTCATATAAGTGAAATACCATTAAGTACGACGTTAAACCCCAATCAAACAAATAAACAATCATGACCTTTTAGTCGGTACACTCTGAGTGGATTTGGAATTTATCTATTTTGGTATCTTGGTGCGTCTGTTGGTTACAAAGGACAAACTTTAGGGTGATGCCGTGTAAGTGAAGATGAACAAATTATTTGAGCCCAACACAACATTTGTTTTGACTCTACAAGGTCACTTCTTTTTTTATTTTGCCGCGTTGATCTTTGGACAACCCATTTGATGAACAATAAACTCTTTTAAGAACAGTAAGCCTTGATCTTTGTATTTTACATATACAAAAATGTCATTGATATTTACGCAATCCAGCAGCTCTTATAGTCATAAGTGGAGTTGATCGAAAGCACACGAACAATAGCTGATGTTCCTCTCAAACTGTTCAGGGGTTCACGAATCCGTTTTCATAAAAACAATCAAATCAAGCAAGCTCCGATGTGTAAAGCTGCGACTGCAAAAACACCAAAAGGGGAAATATTTGATATTTACTAACTATACAGAACCCATTGACATCCTAATCATTTAAATAGGAGACGGATAAAATAAATATTCAAGTCAATTTTTTATTGTATGTTGGGTGACAGGAACTGTTCTGTGGTACCATAAGCTGTACCTGGAATTTTGGTCTAAATCTAAAACAAGCAGGGTGACATATTGTTTTGATACAAAACTTCGGAGGTCCATCGTGAAGTCAGATGGTCTATAATCCTATCATTTTTGACAAACATATTTTTTTTGTGTATTTATTTTGCCAAAATTCCAGGTAAATGTATTAACTCATTACACCCTGTCATTAACTTGTGTCCATTCGTAAAACTGTTTGGTTTACCAATGCTTAATATTCTAACCCTTTGCACACTAACATAACATTTATTTTTGTAGACAGACCAGCTTTCAGACCGCGAATTATCCGTCCAGGTAAGAACATTGAGATATAACTATAACAACTGGAGAATAAAATCTCTTTAGACTCTTGTCTCTGCGGGTCTATCTAGAACTTAATCCTGGTCTATCAGTCGACATCCCGGTGCCAGTGCCCAGTGTGATAAATTTGTAAAAAGCTATTTTAATAAATAACACTACATTCTATACAATTACTCTGAGAGAATCGATCTACACGGAAAAAAATTCCAAATTGTTTTTGGCCTTTACTCAAATCCTTTTTTCATAAAATCTTTATCGGTATTCTGGATGGTATTCGAAAGTGTAATCAATAATATGTTGTGGACTGGGCTGTAAATGTAAATGACATCCTATATTTCTGTAATTGTTTTGTTGGACTTTTTTAAAAGTGGGTTTACATACACTTTTATCCAATTTTAAGATAATAATTAAAACAAGTCCCATAACCCTTCGTACATATTTTTATATATTTCACCAAAAAAAGCCACATGACTGTTACGATTATAAGATTCCAGACTTGAAAACGTCACTTCTTTTATTATCATCAACGTCATAACAACTTGCATCTGTTTCAGACCCATTGCCGTCTCCAGGCTCTTCATCCGAATCTCGGGAAGTCGTGTCGGGAGAGGAAAACCCCAGGGCACCTGTCTACTACCCAAATCACCACGGTGGTCAGTTAAATACAGAGGAAATAAATTGCATTTTAAACATGAACTTTATATAAATAACAGTTTTCGTTGGTTACCACGTTTAATGTATGTGTTGTCTAACATATGGTGGCTACAATTTTTATGTACTTCAATTTTGTTGTTCAGTGACACTCAAACGGTATTTGGTGAAGTATTTGGTGAAGGACAAAATGTTTAACCTAAAACCTGTATTGTTCTTTATAAAAGAATAATGCAGGGTTTTTTAACTAACATTTCCACAAATTAATTGAGTCTTTGAAAAAGGCCCTTTGACGTTTAAACATTCGTGACATTGGCGACATTGGGACGTCACTAAAAAGACGAATCATTTTGACGGTTTTGACGTCTGGGAACAGCCGGTGACGACCCTTTTGGAGATTCCGAGTCTCTCATTCAGCCTCTATGGTTTTTATGACAGATTTGATATGACCAAGACGTCGTATAGTAGAACATATTGCTTCCTAATTCTGGTGCACATAACATATGGGTGTAGTGATACAATATTCCAATTTGCAAGCACTCAAACTCGTTGTACGTTTAATAAATCCACTGTTCCTTATCCTTTTCGACCTTTTACAACCAGGCTACGGTAAATCGTGTGGGTAAATTAATTTACCAGTCAAATTTACCACCACGCTTCGAAAGGTACTGTATACGAAATGTAGCCTTACAGAAATGACAGAATTGTTGTTTAAAGGATATCTCTGTTATTGTATTACAGCCAGTGACAGTAGCAATGAGGACGGGTATGTACCAGGTGTGGGAGCTAAGAGCGACCATGATGATGATGGTAAGTTTTATCCAGCATATTTACTCTGGCTTCTACCGTAATGGCCTTCGTCCAAATGTAGTTTGAGCACAAATGGTTATATTGATTTACATTTTTTTTTTTTATCATATCGCTGTCGCTGTTAAAAGTTGATTTATCAGCTTATATCATTGTCAGTTCCTGTGTCAAAACAGGGGATGTATCATCGTTATATATATGTATGCCCATAAATGTGTTTTGGTGACGTATTATAGTGGGGTAGACCTTCTTAAGCACATCACTTTATAGACATCACGGGATCGCGAAGAGTATCCAACGTCACGGCGGTCTTTTAAAAGATGCCCGATATAACAAGAAACTCTTGATCTCTTACTATAGTATGAGAAAATGGTTCTGTGAGCTAGCATATAACATGACTGAAATGTCCAAAAAGTGATATATATACTATGATACTATGTTGAACATGTTTTTCATTCACAGATTCTGGAGAAAGTTATGAAGACTATGGTTCCGGATACAACTATTATCATCCACCATCAAGACCCTGTGAGTACAAGGGGCGACTACTCCGGCTATTGTTCACTATTAACAACAATCCGAAATATATTGTTTTAATAAACACTGTTGAACAGAACGCATTAGGCGGTTGTGTGAAAGGGGGCAAATACCTCCAGCTGTCATAATGCTAATGCCGTTTTTTTAAATCGTCGCCAATGCAAGGGAATTATTTTAAACTTCATAATCACAACAAATCCAGCAATTTGCACATCTCTGTTATTATCAGCTAAAGTTCTTTGTAATCATCGTGATCTTACATAATCAATACACACAGCTCATGATTGATTTGATATCAAAATAGGCAACATATATACGCTTTATTTTAACTGAAGTTCACGTTTTGGCAACAATGCCAGATCATACCTGCTTCTGTCGTAATTTTAATGCCCTTTCTTTTAATTGTCGCCAATGCAAGGTGATTATTTTTCAAACCATCACAGGGTCGAATACACACAACAAATCTAGCAACTTGCACACCTCTGTTATAAACTGTTACTGTTCTATTTAATCCTCGTGATCTAAGATACGTGATCTTAGAATGTTTCACACACATCACACACTAATAAAAAAATAAACAAAAATAAAAATACACACATCTCAAGATTGACTGGATATCAAACAAGGCAACCTAGATACCGTTTATTTTAACTGAAGCTAAAGTGTTGGCAAGACTGCCAGATCATATAGTTTCGGTAACAGAGAATGTTTCTGAACAATACACAATAGTCTATGTTATGAAAACAACTTCTATCTTTTTGCTTACAGGGTGTCCTCATGTCGCTGATATCGTCATAATGATGGATGGTTCCGATAGTTTGACTAAATCTAACTTCAACTTCGGGAAGCGGGTCATGGATCAGATTATTTCACGACTTTATCTCAGTCAAACGGACGGGTTTGTGGTGGGCGCTATGTTCTTCAGTGACTCTATTCAAGAGGTCAGATTGAGACCATTCAAGGACAATGTCTATCTACGGGCGTTGGTGATGAACGCTTACCAGGAAATGGGTGGTACTGGGACAGATTACGTCCTCTATAATATGCGAAGACTCTTCTTTGCGGAAGGTAGATATGGCGTCCCTAAGATCGGAGTTTTGATGACAGATGGTAGAGCTAGAAATCCGGCTACTTCCATTGAACAAGCGCGTATGGCCAAGTCAGAGGGGATACACTTAATAACTGTGGCTGTTGGTGTTGTAACGAATCCTTCTGAGCTACGAGCTATTGCTTCCTCGCCAGAATCAGTGGTTCTGAATCCAACAAGAAATTCTATACTTCGTTTGATTCGCGGCTACTCTTCAGCCAGATGCTCAGGTAATTCCATTTTAATTGGAACCGCTAGTCTTAATTTTATTCTCTTCATTGGAACTCAATGAAACCCGTGGGAACGATCCTCACATCATCCAAGGAACATCACAGGGAATGGTCATTACATTTCACCTTGTGTAGCCGATACATTATTCTTGAATGTTCCCTGGAAGATGTGTGCATCGTCCTCGGTAAACACAAGGAAGGTGTGGGAGAAGATCCGGGGTTTAAGGGGACACTTAACAGTACTGTAATAGATGCCTAAAAACCACCCAGCATGCGCAAAATATGCTCAAATTAGTATCTCATTTCAGTCAATTAATAATCTAAGGGAGATTTATGAAATATTTTACTGTCCATTGACGTGCATAAATATGTCGTCTTTCCGCTTAGCCATATGTGCTACTCTTGCAGACTTGCGCATATTTAATGTTTTTACATAATATAAAAGTATATCAAATGCTCTTTACTTCCAGGACCAGTTCCTATTCCACCCACCTACCCTCCATTCCCTCCCATAAAACCAGGTGAGTTAGTTTTGGTATATTACTAAAAAAAACTTGCACTTTGGATTTGAAAGTTATTTCTAAGGAATATTGTCAATTGTGTTGTGTGGCAAAGTAAAGATAATTCAGATAAATTGATGCAACTTCACTGTCTTTCCTGGCTATCAGACAAATCACATACATGTTGCCAATATATAGTCTCGATTAATTCTTATTTTACAGAAAGACTTGTGCTTTGTGGGACTTGAGACAAAAAAAAATAGTTCAAGTTATATCTAGTGTCGAAATCTCGAAAATAAACTTTACAAAGGCTTCAAACTTGATTAACGTTATCTGGCTGCCCGTTGTTAAAGTTGTAGTTTCATAGTACATTCTTTTGCAATACTATTCGTATCTATATGGTAGGTAACCGTTCAGTTTGTTTGTTTGATTACATTGGTGTTATCTATTTTTCGCTTTTTGCAGGTCTTCCTATTACAATCCCTCCGCCCATTATTCCCGGTCGACCATCTATCTATCCTCCGCAGATAACCTTTCCACCGCAGCGACCCTACCCGTCTGGAATACCCTATCCTACACCAACTCAGTCCCCCAGACCACCGTTTATTGGAACGCCGTATCCACCAACACCTTTCCCGACATTCCGACCTCCAATTATACCGCAACCATCGACACGTCCGCCAGCCCCGAGGAGAGGTATGTTTATACCGAATATGGTGCTTTCTATGTTACAATGTACTTAATATCCTTTGACCAGAATCGAATAATCATCAATCTAAACTATTGCGTTTTAACAATGTACTTATGTATAAAAAAGATAATTAAAAACGCCAATGTTTCTTAGAAAACTTAACACACATTTAATGCAAAACATAAAAAATATCAATATAACTTAAATAAATACTGGTGGATATCGATAGTATTTTAATGTTCTAAATGCTCGAGCTATGGATAACCTTCAACAATGTGTATTGGTTAACACCACTCCTCATCAGTTGAACCATTTGTTCATTCACACATCATTCTCTTCCACGAACCCGTAATTATGAAAATTAGACGGCTTCGTTACTGTAATTACTGTTGTTGTTGACAGGAATCCATTAAGACATTGCTCTCACATACTCTCTTTCACAGGACCATGTGACGACTGCAAATTTCTCAATGGCATTGGTTACAATCCTCATGAATCGGTTTGTTCCTACTATTACCAGTGTTACAACAACAACGGTATTCTTGTCCCCTACCAGAGAACATGCGCCTTCGGTTTGTTCTGGGACCAGGTGGATCTGACCTGTAAACCACCTGCAGCTGTGGACTGTGCTTCAGGTAAAGTGCACATGACTTGGAAGAATTTTTTTCGTCTGTTTGTTTACTTTTAAAGCTTTACCTTTTTTTCTCAATGACCATCTGCTCAAGATTGTCTCTCAATTCAGTTGCCACATGAGTACCTATCATTTGAATATAACACTTGCGGATATATTTCTCGAAAGTACAGCAGTTGTATCTCTTAAGGACCGGTTGTATCTATACTTCTTATGTTCTTTTTAAAAGAAATGTCATTATTTGACATCGTCCATATCTGAAACCATTAGAATACAGTACAAATAGTCAACAAAATTCCTAAGGCTGCGCCAAAGTGACCAAATACTTGTGAGACAAGACAAACAAACAGGAATCTATCAGACTTTCTTACATCACTATACCATTAAACGTGTGTCAAGGCAATTCCGGTTAAACTTGTGTGTTCTTTTTCAGATCCCTGTAAGAGAAGTCCAACTGCATATGGGGCATCAGGCAACTGTCGTGCTTACTGGCAATGTCGATGGGGAAGGACTATCTCCGCCCAGTGCTGCTCGTTTAGCCATCGGTTTGTTAGCAGACAGGGATGTGTGTTTGATACGTCGTGCACTGTTCCTTGTCCTCCATATCAACCCATTCGGCCAGGTCAGTAAATAATAGTATATACACGAAATCGTGTGTACGCTCTTAGACAAATGTAGCTCTAATGAAACCGTTTAGCTCTTGTCAGTCATGGCTCTGGTGGAACCCTTTATGGTTTAATTGTTACAAAAATGTCTCCTTATTTTATTATGCCGTAATAGTTGCATATAGAACCATCTTCTTCTCTAAAGAACCGTCAAAGGGAACTTTTTGTTTGTCTGGTGTTTTCAGTGCCAAACAACATCCAGTAGACGATTTGGTTTGATGTCTTTGTGTTAAATCTGGCGATTGTCCTGCGTTGTCCGTATTGCCAGTGGTGTCACATTTGGTATGCCGCCATACAACTGTAATAACAGATGTAACAAAAAAAGGCAACTCCACATGAAATATGAAAGAATTATTTGTTTAACCACAAATGGTCAAAACGGCGTTCACATGGTGCAATTTATAAATATTATTAGTCGATTTCTGGCGAATGCAACCAGTAGAATAGAACAACAAAATTGCTCTTATCGACGAGTTGAACATAGATCGTCACATTGACAAATCACATCGTTTAAACCCAGCTTTACCCGACGCCATGCAGATATGCACGGCACGAAATAAAACTCGTCCTCATAAAGACATCTTTGTGCATGTCGCAACGTGAGGCAGAACTTATTGTTTACCCTATATCTAATCGCCCAAACAAAGAGCACTATCCTTTCAGACTGGGTATTATTGTTCCGTGGTGTAGTCACTTTCTTATTGTTGATTTACAGATGTGTGTAATAAGAAACCTTACCCGATGGATGACACACAATATTATGAGGACATCGGGGGAGGACGGACGATCCTCAGGCGCTGTGCCCTTGGGTCAGCCTTTGTTCCCGAGCCCGCTTGTAGGTGTGACCGAAGGACCGATATAGTGGTCAGGCCCTGGGGTAAGAACATGTAATTGGCTATGACCACTCAAAATACGTGATTGATGGATTGATTTATTTGTGTTTTATGCCAGGCTAATAGGTATTTTACTTTTATGACAGCGGTGAATTCAAATAATAATTGACACTAGCATAACCATAAAATATCAGGTGTTTTCCTACTGCTAGAAAGTTCATTTTCTTCCAGTGCTAAGAAAAGAGACAGCATTGGTAGTTTTGAAATAAAATTCCTTTAGACAAAGGGCTCAAACTCCTTAAAGATTGGACAATATGCAGACGACCATATACGTAACAAACTTTCATTTTACAGTTAATTTGTGGAGAGCTGATGCCATTTAGGTTATAGAAAGATAAATAATATACAAGAAATTTATCATAAACTCTTTGAAACCAGCTTATATAGTATTTACTTAGAAATGGCGAGTAATAGGAACAAAACAGTTATGGTTGTTTTAACGGGCATTAGTGTGTCATAGAAAGCAAAATAATTTTTACTACTGCTTTAAACATTAATCAATCATTGTCAATCAAGATCGTGCTCACTTCATTTGATAATCAGTTGTGAAAATGGTCTCCAAAGGACCACGCTTCACACACGCCTTTAGCCGATTAACCTCTGATTAAGACATTTTTGCTTATCTGGATCCAGTTGCTGGAAAGGCTATTGGTCGCTAACCCCAGATTAAATAGGTAATATTGAAGAAGAGATATATTTTCAACACGACGTGAAGTCAACTAATAGCAAAATAACCTTAATAGCACTTTCAGCTACTAGGCATTGACTACATGATTTAAAAATAATTGTTATACTTACTTAACTAGCTCATTTGATCTGCATTGAAAATGTTGTCATAAAAGCCCACGCCTTGTTTATGTAGAAATAGAAACACTTTTGTGCACATTATCTTTGATGACACAATCAATGTGTTGTTGACCATTGTTTCTGTACCAAAACACCATTGAAGTATACATCATATTTTATTGCATTTTCAGAATGTAAGGCCGATTTGTACATGCCATTTGACAACGATCTGGAGGATAAATCTGGTCAGAGGCTGGAAGCATTTGTGGATAAGGTATCAGTCGACAGGTCACCGAACAACGGTGCCATTGGGGGAGGGGCTGCTTTGTTTAACGGCACCGGCAGAATTTTGATATGGAAATATGCTAATGACGACTTAGGTTCCAAATTTGTCATCCGACTGCGTTACAAAGCCCTACCTACCTTCAACATGTCACGGAATGAAGGGATTATCACGAACAGTGATTGTCAAGAACCCTGCTCTGTGTCCATTTCATACCAAAGACTCGGGAATACAACAACAGCGAAGCTACGTACATCTAACACCGGTGTGGTCCGCAGTTTACTGACTCATGTAAGTATACTCTTTTCTATTCTATACATAGTATATTATGGTAGCTATTGTGTCTGCCAGACCAATTGTCTTGTCGTGTAATATAATTATTAAAGATACAGTCAATTCATTAGTGCCCTATATGATGTTGTTCCACGGTCGGGTG
>JAVFBW010119420.1:0-15088 GCA_034783835.1 Mopalia ciliata
GAATACAATTGTTAACACCTGATTGCTACTCCAATGCAACCTTTTCATAAAAGAATACACACTTTTACGAACGATTTTACCTTTTTAAGGTTTAATAAGGCTGTGTACAGTGTGAAGTGGACAACCCGTCGTCATATAAGTGAAATACCATTGAGTACGACGTTAAACACCAATCAAACAAACAAACAAACCTTATCCATGTAAGACTGGAGGAAAATAAAACTGGCAAAAAGACATTGTTAACATGAAGCAGATCAAGGTCGCAATGCTCTCTAAGTACAATAAAGGCAACCAACTAAAATCTGTCATGAACTATTTTTTTTTTCAGATTGAGGAGGCCCTAGTGCACAGGAAGAAGATGGAATTGTTACAGAAATATGCCAGTGAAAGTTTACAGGCTGAGGCTTCAGAGGCTAAAACACTGCTAGGCTTGTGACACCAGTCACGTGGGACATTATTAGCTTGTATTTTACATTTCACTTCATTATTTCTAAATCATCATCATTATTTTCCATGTGTGACATCATTTGTTCCAAATGCAACATCATCTGTTGTAAATGTGACATCATCTGTTCCAAATGGGACATTATCTGTTCCAAATGTGACATCATCTGTTCTAAATGTGACAGAATCGGCTCTCAATGTGACACCACCTGTTCCAAATGAGACATTATCTGTTCCAAATGAGACATTATCTGTTCCAAATGAGACATTATCTGTTCCAAATGAGACATTATCTGTTCCAAATGTGACATCATCTCTGTCAGCAAATTTGTCAAATCAATTTGGATGCAAATATTGTTGTAACAATTTCACAAGTTAAACTTGTCTTTTATAAAGGAGACATTATCACTCTGGGTTTATCTGTGAAAACTAGACTTTGAATTATGTACAAGCTGGAGCATTGCTGGACCTCTCCAGTTGTTGAACATAGAGCATTTCATCTTTTTTTGTACAAACCTGTAAATAAAATCTTATATCTTGAAAATGTGTTTTGTTGCTCTGTATAAAATGGGCCCACAGCCGTTGCTTAGTGGTAGCAAGTGCTCCTTCTAAATTGAACCTGTTTCGATTAACCATTCACCGGATCGAGTCTTCCTGTCGACCATCAGGTATATGAGGGAGTCACATGTTGTAGCTTCGGCAATTACTGGGGTGGTTTTTAAGAGGTTTGCTCCCGGTTTTTCCACCATAATAAGACTGTGTGAAGTGGACAATCTGTCATATAAGTGAAATACCCGTGAGTACGATGTAAACCAATCAAACAAATAAACTGATGCAGCAAACCAACGATATTATGATTTGTGGGAAAAAAAGTATTATATTTAACAAACTATTGGTGTGACCAGATATCACAACCATTTGTTAGGACTGTTGCAGCTGCGCATGGTTCTGTTTTTCCAAGACGATAAGACAAAAGATAAAAAAAATCTCACATAATCTTAGTATTATTATTTTACCTGAACATGTATATCTGATATGTGCATTGTCTTTTTTTTTTCATCTTCGAGATGACTTGATAGAACTCTGCTGACCTCTACGCCTTTAAAGGTCTGTGGCCATGGCCTCATGGTTAGCATGCTTGCCTACCAATCCTAGTCCCATGTACCGTCCACAGGTTCGAGTACTATCGTGTGCATTGTCTGTCTTTTCTACTCAAAAGAACTCTGCTGACCTCTATACACCTTTTAAAGGTCTTCCGAATTGGTTGATACCTAGAAAGTGCATAAAATAGTCCAATATTCACTGAATGATTTGCAACTTGTTTCATTAAAAAATTCTGTTAACATGTGGAGAAATTGGGATTTGAACATCTGACTTTTATTTACAGTTAGTTGCTTGATTCTCGAGTGACGTCACCAGGGGAATTCACGTAGTGACTGGTATCTATAAATACCGGACCGCCATTTTGTTATTTCTCATTATCTAACAGTTCATCATGTATCTCTGGTATGGAGTCATCATAATCCACCCCGGAGTAGTCACTATCCACCACAGATTGTTCCGAATGCAGTTTCCCCTGCCTACGTCACAGTTTATAAGTGAATAAAACAAATTCTAAGCATCGAAAAAATATGGGATTTGTTTTACAGATAATTTATGGCATTATCTTTATAATTCAATCACTTCCAATCAAATTTAAAACTGATTTGGGAATACGTTTAAGGACTTCCAGAGCTCTGAAAGGCCACTCAACATGGCATTCCCTCCACACTGAACATACAGCTATCAACTGCATGTAGCCTAATCTTTTTTGCCAGGCTATGTATTTTTTTTTATTTTGGAACGAAAATCTATCCTCTTTGAGAGTTCACAGATAAATTGTTTAGACGATCTTTCACCTAAAACTCCCTAAGAGCATCACTTCTGAAGTCCAAGCTGGATTTCTCTTATTTCCTATTTCTAACGACTTAAAACCAAAATATTGTTTAATATAATAAAAACTCATTGGAGATTTATTGTTAATATTGTAGCAAATAAACATTTTTTTTTAATATACTGCTATTAACTGTTGCACTTAAAGTGTGTCTGTCTAAATCATGACAGTATTTGGGGACAAAACTTTCTTAGTTTGAAACAAATTCTAGTACAGAAAATTTAGCAGCTTGAATACTCCACAACCTAAACTTCAGCTGACTAACCTTCTATTTTGCAAAAGGTTGAATGCCTGAGGTGGCTGACATTAACTGCTGGCAATTTGGGGCCTAACTCTGAGGGCAGTGGATTTGATTCCTGAACGGGTTTTGACGGGATTGCAATTCAATGTATCTTAGCGGCTGCCGGGCAAAGGGAGGTAATCTGGTAGAGAGCCATTCATTGTTATGTCCATTCCATAAAGTAGCTAAGGTCCACTTTTAATCTAAGATTTGTAATACTGACAAATTTTATTATCATAAATTTAGATTTAAACAAAGGGAAACAACTCAAGAACTACACTTAAAATACTTCAGTATTTAGTGATATGAATGGTTCAATTAAACGAAGAATATACCTTCAGTTGATCATTCAACACCAATTAAGTGTACAGAAATTGTATTCAGATAAAAGTAATGACAAAAATGGAGAATAGGCATATTTTGATATAGTTCTTAAAGGAGAAGGCACATGTTTTTATAGTGTGTTTTGGTCGTTTTTTAATGCTATTTTAGTATCATAACAGACCCCAGATTAAGAAACTAATTAATATTAAGCCAGTAATTTAAGTTTTACAAACTGGAAGTGACGTACCTGGCGCAAATGAAACACAATAACAACATTATTTCATATGCTATAGCTACGATAAATCTATCATATCGGATTCAAGTTTTCTCTGATTTTTCTATCGGACAGAATTATTACCGTACAGGTTTGTAACAAATTACTTTAAGGAAGAAGTTGAAGCCAGGGTGAAAGATGTAAGTAAAAGAACGGTGGATGCAGCAGTGTATAGATCCTGGAGGCGAATACGTATTCTTTTAGCCTTACAAGTATTGTAAGTTGATATGCAGGCCTATAGTCTCGCAGAACTATCAGGTTATAGGCATGGTGTAATGACCTGATATGTCGGATCAAATGAACTAAAAACAATACAAATACCAATGCAATAACCTTACTAATACTGGGCTGGGGATCAGTGAAGCACTCTGCGTCTTTTTCCCGCTGTTGACTCGCTGAATACAAGGCAAAACTTCCCTGCCTTCTTTCTGCCAGGCGTCGACACTCCTTGCCGTTCGCGAATGTATTTCTATCCATATTAACCTTTTTTTCTGGGCCAAATAGAAATGCACACTGTATACGTCTTTCTTGTTTAAGTTATTGTTGTTAGCCGTTAATCAGTTTTTTCTTGCTGACAGTCCTTTTCAAAATGGGATGGCATAAAATGTTTTACGCACACTCTCAAGTTCTTTAACCTGTCTAATGATGGGTTTACTGGCAAATTTTTATTTCTGATTTTAACCAGCGACTGCCTTAAAAAACAAAATCTCTCAGGAATCAGTGAAACAGAAATTCCTTTTGCAATAAACAAGTAATAATTGTTACACCCAGGTACCACGCAAGCAGGCAAAATTTCGGTCAAAAATGAGAAAACATACGTTTAACACTGAAATAGCATACGATATGTTGTGGGTCACTTGCACACCGTATGTCACTTCCGGTTTGTAATACTTTAATTACTGACTTAATTTTAATTAGTTCCTTGATCTGAGGGCTGTTATGTTACCAAAATGGTATATGAAAACGACCAAAGCCACTGTAAAACCATGTGCCTTCTCCTTTATTGGAATATAACTTGTGCTTCTACCTTGTTATGTTTTTTCCAGATTTCCTGTTAATGACAGTGTACCCCCAAAAAAAAATCCATAAAAGGGCAAAAAACATTTTATTACTGACTTTATCCATCAAATGTTATTACTCTTCACAATCTCAAGACAATGCATCATAAATCCAAAATTGGGGATTCAGAGTTGTTTTGCTCTCCAGCTAAAATGTTGACGACAAAAAAGACAGACGGACGTACATGACCAACACAGTACCCCTAGACCAATTATTGGTAGAGGGGGAAACACAAGCCGGTCTTGTCCAGTTAAGTTTTTAATGATATAAAGACACAGAATACCAGTACTTGTAGTACAATTTTATCCATACTTTTATTATACTTTTCAAACAATATGATCTAAGGCAATTCCTTTCTAAAAGAAACTTTACAAAATGGCTACATACAAACTTTTTGACGTCTCACGAACAGCTATAAAAAGTTTTAACACTTTAAACATCCAAGCGGAGAGGAAAAGAAGTTCTGAATAATGAAAGGACACATGATGATGACATGCTTGTCAATTTCAGCAAACTGTAAGTTTCTTTGCACAACAGTTTTATTTTAGCTTTTGTTAACTATAATCTTAACTTCTCTGCGATACAGGACAACGTTTTGGCCATATCAGGAGTCCAGCGTACTATCATACAATTCTTGAGCAAAACAAATGAGACATGATTTGAAAATTTTGCTATACTTGAATTTTATTGAAAGATTTTTTAGACGAAAGGGGATGATAGGAGACCGTATGGCAAAATAAAAATGCAATAAGTTAACAATGGACACTTTGATTATGTGGAGAAAAAAGTGTCAATTCAAAAACTAAAAAAGAAAAGCTGAATTGGTCTACAGTTAAAAAAAATATTATTTGACTTTTGAAACATCCCAAATCAATTGTGATCTTAAAATAACTTCAAGACTTTGCTTGATACAGTTTGGCCTTCACTTCAAAATTTTTGGCTCTCACCATTTCACTTCTTTCACTTTTAATCTTGTAAGTTTTTGATTCTTTGAGTGGCATTTAGAAGTCGGGAGTACATAGAGTACTTGATAACGATCTCTGAAATGAGATAGAAATGTAGTATCCAATAAATTAAGAAGTTGTGATCCATACTTAAGTCTCTCTAGTTTTTTTTGTAAGTTTTTGTGGATGAAAAAAATAGTTTCTCTATAAATTACTACCATTATATCGTATCAAAAGACCACAAAAAAATAATAAATCCATGTACCAGAAACTGTATTAAGAAATTAAAGGAAAATTTGGATGCTTAATGAATTTTGGGTTTACTAGTCATAGTATGAGAAAGCTTGTAGAATGCCAAAGTCGCGCTGAGCTGAAATAGGTTTGTACCTAGTCACATAGGTATCAGTAAGTATAAACGTCCGTAACTTCAACAATATTAAGAGCAGCACACATTTCAACAAATAAAAAAAACACAGAATTAAGTGTTATAAAAACATGCTATAATAAGAAGAAAACAAAATTAAAATTTAGGAAATCATATCAAAAAAATATAAAAATGAGGTAAAATAAACGCAAATGGAGCAGTAAATGGTAGCCAACAAATATTTTTTCGTTTCATTCATGTGAATGCATATTGGCCGACCCAAAAGTGAAACTTATCTGCATTTATCGAGAGGCCTCGGAAACATAAACTCAAGATGAAGGCTAAAGCGTCTTCCAGTAAAATATCAGAGAATACATGCTGCCATCCATATCAGAACAGTGGACAGTCAAAAGGAAAAGCAAATGGATAAAACATTATACAAGCAACCACGGTAAAATAATTAGAATACTAAAACACTGGTTAAATCTTTAACAATTCTGGCAATAAAGTATTTCAATAGAAAACAATTAACAGACAGATACACCACAAGGACATAAATTACATACGGTTTGAACAAAGTCTTATCATATGAACACTTGGTTCTATTAAATAACAGCACAAACAAGTTACAGGCTCAGACCCTGACAGGTTATTGGAGGACAGGCAGAATTGTTCAGGAATTTCAAACCAAAATACCATACAGTATTTAACAATGGTTACAATAGTTACTACTGTTTTCGCTTAAACCAGGCTATGAAAAGCATCAATAACAAATGTATTATCCGTCAGACTTCCAACCAGTTTCAATTCAATAAAAACATGTTTTACTTTGTACTGCCTAATGACCATTGTAAATTTGCGGCTGTGAAGAACACATGTTTTTTCTCTTATATTTTGTTGGTGCTTGCCAATAAATTACATTCTATTTTAAGTAATATGTAATTTATTAAACAAGTGGCCATGTTTGTTTTAAACCGTCTTTGAGCAGTTTCAACTGCTGGGAAATCTAATCAAATTGAAAACATCAAAGATTTGCTTGACGGATAATAAATATTAGTACTAAAGTCACAAAATTTTGTTGTTCAACATCTCAGATGTACCATTAGAATTTTATGCATTCCATATACATCTTTGGCGAATAAATGATTTTTTTGTTTATTTTAGCATGTTAAGTTTTCAAAGTTTATTGTGTATGGTTTCTCTTTGGTGAATAACTGGGCTGAAGCCTGGTACCATTTCACCATGCCACGGACAACATTCACTTATCTAATCAAATCAAATGGTAAAGAAATGGCAATAGAACAGCACACCTTTAATATGTTAACAACGATTAGAGTATACATATTTTATCTTATTTGTAGAGATCTGTTAACCTTTACCTAAAAAGCGAGACATGTTTAAAAAATTAATATTTGTTCTGGAGGGCATTTAATTTGTTCAGGAAGGTAATCTTGTTTAAATCATGTACCAGTCAGTGGGAATTGTCATAAACACTGTAATATCAATCCTTATATAGCTTACTTGAGAGAGATGTAAAAAAAATACAAAACAAAACTGGTGTTTTGAAACTATTCCAGAAGATCAGGGGACAATTTGTTCAAAGTGCTGAAGGCCTATTTTTAATCCTTGATTACTGATTTAATCTGCCAAAAGTTTCTAATCTTTGTTTTGAGCCGTGGACCCAGTAGACTATCTCCAAATGTCAAGGTCATGTGCTTCATATATTTATGACCTCTTATCATAAAGCCTTTTTCCTCAAACAAATAATATCAGAGTTACGGTATACTGATTACGTATGTAGTACGTTACATTATTCATACAATATTAAGATAAAATACAGACATTTGAACAAACATGCACGCACAAAGGGCAGTCAGAGGATTTGTACAAAAGTTATCCATATATCTACATAAAGATTTTTGTCAAAATAGCTAAAAAAAAAAAAAAAAATGTAATAACAAATATAATGCTGCATGAGACAGAGGTGTTCTAAACTAATTCTGTAAAAACTAGAAAAAAATATATTATTGATATTAAATTTCTCAGGTCAGTAGTTTATACAGAGTTAATTCCCTTCCCTTGGTAAGAACTCAATTGTATACAAGAAGGATCAATGAAAGCATATAAATATAGAGTGCAGAAACTTGTACAAGTTGTTCACTGTATTGAATAACACTTGGAAAAAACATTGAGTGTATGTCAATCAATTTTTTTACTTTGACTGTTGTTTTAGACTTTAGTAGTGAACAGAGAATAGTACCTTTATATATGATAGAAAAGATTTCATTGCGCAACTATTTAAAATTTAAATAGAACTATTTTAACAATTTTAATAATTACAAAATTAATGGGGTGCCATTATTTTTATTTAACGCTTGGGAAAAAATTTAAATGTGCAAATTTTGGGACTTTTGGGAGAAACATATAAATTAAAAATTTCAAAAATTAAATTAATATATTTAATGTAAGGGTCCTGCCTTCCCTGAAAATTATGGACATTAAACCTAATTAAAAAATGTTCAATTTGTACTTGAATAACCAGTGTGACAAAGAAATTGCATCTGATAATATGAAAAGGCTAAAATAGTCTAGTTCAAACAGTTTGAGAGAGATGAGAGAGTTAAAAAAGTAAACAATAAGAAAGCATAAAATACTTTACTTAAGATGTAAGCTTCTAAAAGATGAGAATGATTGGAGGACAACTGTTAGATTATGGTTACAGGTATGTAATGAATTGTATGGTATAAAATAGTGATCAAAAAGCTACCATTATCAGATACATTTATGTATTCTAGTTTTAACTAAACAACAATTTGATAACACACATCTATGAAACCACTTCTTAAAATACAAGCCTAAATGCTGCCTACACCCATGAATACAGCTTCATACACTACTATTACCTTATGAGACAATCCGATAAAAATTCAAAAATTTCATATCATAGATACCTTAATTACATACTGTTATGTATAGCTTATGTATAGTACATAGATAGTTTATATATGTATATTTAAAGATGTATATATATATATATTTATATAGAATTCACATGCTAATCTAAAATAGTATTTATATGATGAACATCTTTACCATTTTGTATTAAGCTGGTTTGTCAACAAATGTACACTTGCACATTGTAAGTACAATGGTCTCAGCAGCAAAAAAAGATCGGAGACCAAAATGGCAAACGGTTAAGTACCAGCAGTCTAATAAACACTGTAACAGTTCCTCGACACACTCAATATTTGTACACATCAGGACACAAATAACACACTTTGTCAAGTTCAGTTCACAATTGGGTTTAAAAAGAAAAAAGCAGCAGATTGTAAATGGTTTGATATGATCATTCATAAAATCTGTTCATGACGTTATATATGACTGACCGCCTGTATGGGTCCTGAATTTGGTTGTCGTTTGCTGCAGTCCTACGGCCCATGATGTCACGGTCTTGCTGAACCCCAGCAGGGTGAGTGAGTTTTGAAGCTGACCCATACTGGCGTTCATCCATCAGGGCATATGGATTACTCTGTGGATACAATGTCCTACCTGTATAGTCACGACTGAAATATGTGGGTTGAGATGGGGCAGTGTGACTGAGAAAAGCACTGTCAGTCGTACCCGCCACATGCTGAGGCCTGTATACAGGATCACGGGCATACATATATTTGTCTAAGTTAAAGGATGGATTGACATTTATACCACAGAACTGATTTAGCATGTCTGTTGAGGGAGGTTGGGGCAGACCTCTTAGGTCAGGCACTGTTGGGGGCTGCCGTAAGCGATCCTCAAACGCTTTCTGATTGGGCCCACAAGTGGGGTGGCCATACTCTAGGGCAGGTGTGGTGCCGTAAGGGTGACTGAAGTAAGAACTGAGGTCAAACCGCTCCAGTTGGAACGGAGTATCTCTAGACAGTTCATGCTGCTGAGAAGTGAGATTGCTGAAGACATTTTGATCTGGTATTGTCCGGCTAGGATCAAAAGTAAAATCTCTTTCAGAACCTAACAATGCTGGTGTGGCTGTATTAGCTGACCTATCAACAGGCCGTTGTAGATAAGGATTCTGATTCCAATGAGCTGGGCGAATATCTTGACCAGTCCAAGCAGAATGGAAAGGACTTCTGGACAGAGGCCTGCCCATTGCATCACGTGCAAACAGTTCCTCAGTGCTTGGTCTTAGTAGGGAAGGATTCGCAGCTCTAGTTACAGACGTTTCTGGTCGTGCAAACGTGGTGTCTGGCTGTCTTAATAAAGAGTTCATACCAGCTCTACCTAGCGAAGATTCTCCGTCTGTCACTCGCATAAAACCCCCTCCAGCAGCACAAGATCTTGGAAACATGTTCTCTGCTGGTCTGAGGTAGTTCATATCTCTACAAGTAGGATTTACAGAATCTAAACTACCAAAGTTCTGATATGTTATGCTAGTCAACCTTTGTAATGAAGATTCCTTCTGTTGCACTAAGTTCTCAGGTCTTCCACAGGCCAGAAGTTCCATTCTTTGGTAGGACATAACATCTGTCTGCATTCCTGGCACAGGAACACAAGCTGGTTGAGTGACAAGTGGCTGGACAGTTCTGCTTGTATGTGTGATTGTGCTTACAGTTTCGCGCTCTATGTTTGCATTTGGCAGTCCAGTGACAGTCTCGCGCTGAAGCCGTGTGTGAGTGATTGTGCTCACTGGTTCAGGACGCAGATCTAAAGCTTTGATCTCCTCTGTACCTCCCTCAACAGCTACAGTGGAAATAGGGAAGTCTGTTAGATTTTCAGGAGAACCATCTTGATTGACAGCTTGGACAGAAGGTGGACCTTCCACTGCTGGTAAAGCTTGTAAATACTGACCGAAATAGTCTTTGTCATTCGGGGGTAATGCTTCAGGCTGTTGGGACTGTGGTGTGTGCACGTTCTCAAGGGTGGGTTTAATGCCGTCCTGAACAACGGCTTCTTCTGAGAGAACATCTTGTGTGTTGTTGCTGTGGGGAAGACTATTGTCGAGCACAGTTTGTTCAGAGTCTTGTCTTTCTATGGAAGCCTGATCTACAGAATTTATAGGTGGTGGGGACGGTGGGGGCTCATAATAATCATTCTCATCCACCTCTTCTTGGTTATCATCTAGTCTCATTGGAGCTCGAGGTGGTGTATCAGGGATAGCATCATCTAGGGAAGCAACATCACTTACACTATTATTACCTTCTGATGCTCTGCTTCTTGCATCATCATCATCTACTGAAGGTTTTGGATCAGCAGTCTTATTAAGATCACACAAAAAGCCTGATTCACTTATCTTATCTACTTCATCATCATTATCTAAATCTCTCTCATCGTCAGCATCTAAATCTCTCTCATCGTCAGCATCACAGTTCCTGTCCGGTTCATCAGGTGTATTGTTATCCCCATTATTGCCCCATAAGTCACTATCACTGTCAATATCATCAGGAGGTGGCCTTTCTTCAACTTCTTCATTTTCTGGTTCTGGCAAGACAGTCTCATTAATTTGTTCTTCTTCTTCTTTCATCTCCACAGGGACTTCAACAGCTACATCATTGTCAGATTCTTCTTTTACTGTTTCATCAGCTATTTTCTTGGGCGACTTAACCTGCTTGGTCTTTTTCTTGGTCTTTGACTTTGGGGAAGTTTTCTTCGCTTTAGTAGATTTGACTGCCTTTTTTGACTTCTTTGCCTTGGAAGGTAACACCTCCTTTTCTTCCTCCACTTTGCCCCTCTTTCTCTTTCTTTGAACAGGTTTTTCTGGCACAGTTTCATCTTCAACTAATGCATCGATAAGTTTGTTGACTGAAGAAGTTTTTCGTTTTGATTTCTTGGCTGCTGCTTTTGGAGATTTTTTAGCTACCTTAATGTTGGTCTTTTTGCCCTTTTTAGCTGCAACAACACCCTTGCCTTTTGTAGCTTTGTGTGTTTTAGATTTGCTTAGTTTCTTACCCTTTGAAACTCTACCACTTTTGACAGGAGTTCTTTTCTGTTTTTTTGGAGGAGAATCAGCATTTACTGCTATTTCTGAATTGTCTGTAGGTAAGCTTTCAACTGTTTCAGATAAAACTGCTTTTTCTTTTTCGACAGTTTGTTCTGACCTTTCTATCATTTCGGATGCACCATCTGCCTTATGTTTTCCTTTTTTAGATTTAGTTTTTGATTTTAACTTAGAAGTTGAACTCTTTTTCTTTGAACTTTTCACAGATTTGTTCTCAGTTGTATCCAATACCTCATCAAGTACATGTATATTACTAGTACTTTCAAGACCTTCAACACTGCCTTCAGCTTTAACTTCCAAGATTTTTTTCTTTTTCTTTTTTGTTTTGGACAGTTTATTTGACTTCCCTTTCTTTTTTTCTGAATCTGAGGATTTCTTCTTTTTTGAGTCGGATTTTTTCTTGCTGTTAGATTTAGAGTCTTTCAGAGGTATTGAGGAAGTATTAATATTTGTGCCCTCAAGGCCTTCACCATCAGGGCCAATAACAGCCATAACCGCCTGCCAGAAAGCGGCATCATCTTGAGGGTCAAATTCACTGTTCACATCAGTATAAACTGGTGGTGCTGGGTGTTGTTTGCCCATATGCCATTTTAGAGAACTTTTCTGTTTACAGGTGAAGTCACAAAGGTCACACTTGACAGGGTTTTCATTTGTATGCTGTCTCATATGAACTTTCAGATTGTCTGCATGACGGAAAGCTTTCCCACATCCTTCCCACTCACATCGATATTTCCGTTCCCCTACAAAAAAATTAAAAAATAAAACAAAATCAATAAAACTTCATAATGAAAAAAAGAGTGAAATAAAATCAAAAGAGATTTTTTTTAGCAGAACAGGTGATATATATATATAATAAGTAACAATGATTTACATACAGTAATCCATAAAAATGAACCAAAATTTCACTGCTAGAGTGATACTTCATATTTTTGTTATCGATAAAGATTATTCAGCTTGACTCAACCAAGATTCCAACTTGGGTCTCCGACTAGCACTGTCAGCGCTTTAACCGAATGAGCTACAGAGGCTTACTACGCCAGAAAGACCCCCATATTATGTATTGAAGTATAGGCGGAGAATCGTTGTCACATGGTCATTAAATGAGCGTTTTGTTTTTATCTAGAAATTTATCATTATCTATCAAATGTCCATACATTAACAAAGAAAAGTAGCAAAAGTCTCTCGTTCTTGTTAACTAGATGCAGTGTCTTTGTTGCATATGGTAACATCATTATTAATGATTAACAATAACATATATCTTAGTTTATTACACAGACTATATTATTGGGACAGACTGTTCGATCCTAATTCCTAATTACAAATGTACACAATAATCTGACAAGACATGCTACACATGTCAGTTTTCAGCTCAAAGCCTGTTAATTGATCAGTGTTTATTTAATCCATCATAATTCCAAGTAAACATGTGGTAATTATTGAACCGGGTTTATGGCTAGCCAGGTAAATGGGATTCAAGTAGGAGATGTGGAAATCAGAAGAGGCTTGAGGAAATAGAAAGACCTTTTACAGCCAACAGAATTCAGCATTGCACATGCATCAATACATGGAAATGCAGTTTTCTTTTAATTAAAATAGTGATTCTGTCTAAAATAGAGATTTGACTTGTCATATACTTGCCATAATAAACATATACAGTGTATGGTTAGAATGAAAATATTGTATTTTAGATGGTATATCTTTCCATACTTTTTTTTAATATACAGAAACAGTTACGACTATTGTCCCCAAAAACAGGCATTCTGTCACAGAATAGTTGTAAAACAATATTACTCAAACACCCCCCCCCACATTATTTCATAAATTATTTGCTTAAATTTTTGTTTCAACACATTCAACAATTTGCCTAGCCAGGAAATTCAGTATTTTCATTTACAATTTGTCAATGGAATACAGTTGTCAATTTAGGGTGTCAAGGCGCCCAACAGTAAACCATTTTTGAAGTCACTGTGTACGCCTGCATGTTTTCAGATTGTTAATAAATTATATAGATCATCAGCCTTGGCAACTGCCCCGCATGCCCATTCTTTAAGATGGTCCTGGTTCCCCTACTTTTCCTAAGTTTTGACAGTCAGTATTAGGTTATCAAAGAGATATGCATCGATTGCTGCCTGTAGTTTGTCACAGTTACTTGCCCATAATGATAAAAACTTTATAAAAATTGTTAAGTCTTAACAAAGTCACTGATTCAGCCTTTATGGTTTTCAACTAGTCTGGGAACTGTGTACATGTACCCGTACAATCTTTCATCCCTGGGTTGAAGTTTTTTTTTTTAAATAATCAGACGAAAATTAACATTATATCTACATGTGCATACATGTACCTTACTCAATGTTAACAAAAGTTGTCTATTCTTTTAAACAAGTGAAAAGTTTTTATAGTTGTTAATTCAGGCCAGGACAAATGCAAATTGTTCAGTCCTTGGACAACCAGGGTTATCAAAAGAGACTCAAAAATATGGAAATCACAATTTGAATCGAAATTTTTTTTTTCATTTTAAAGAGGAAAAGTTTATGGTTTAAAAATTGGGGTGCCCATTTGCACAAGTTCTTAGGCAGACACCCGTCTACCCGTCCAAATAGACACTCTAAAGTGAACAGTTGCCTCATTTGACATGCAGGAGATAGGAAAACTGTCAAATTGGACACCCGGTTAATATACATGTACATGAATGAAAAGTGAAGCAAAATGGCCATTTTGGACACCCTACTTGGCTACTTCTGATTTCTGGCTAAGCCTCTGCAGTCACACTGAGGATCATCGATGGTGCACTGTTTTCCCCAGTCACACTGTGCACCCACAATTTTGAATTGGGTGCTCACTCAATTTTTGCCTCATTTCCTGTTAAATGTCAGACGATCAATCAGTACTGGATATCATTGATAACCCCAATGGTAGCAAATAAGTTTTCCTTAACCAAAGAAATTAGCACAAATTGTTAGATCTGTGAATTCAGCTTCCCGGTTGAGGATATTGGGTTTATACTTTGGGTGCACTCACTGCATGCATCTGTATCTTAAGATTGGACACAAAAGGCAAATCCTGGTGCACCAATGTCGCACTATAATTTCAAACCCTGATACCATCAGGGTCCAGCTGCTTGAAAGACTGTTAGCCACTAACACCTGGGGGCTTAGCCAGAACTTAAAAGTAAAGTGTCCAAAATGGTCATTTTGCCTCAGTTTTTAAGTAACTGAGTGTGCAACTTTAACAGTTTCCCTATCCCCTGCTTGTTAAAGTTTTTTAAAACTTAAAAAAATTTGGGTACCAAATGAGCCAATTCATCAATTCAGGGTGTCCATTTGGACAGGAGGACACCCCTCTGTCTAAGCCCTTGAAGTACAATGTCCAGGGCTCGAAATGGCAGCCTGCAAATTGCCAAAATCAGGCCAAAATTAAGTCAAAGCAGTCCAAGTTAAAAACAGACTGCTAAATCAAAAATGTAAAAATAAAATAGCAGGC
>JAVFBW010119431.1:0-15086 GCA_034783835.1 Mopalia ciliata
TGTATTTCTGTCCGTCGTCATATAAGTGAAATACCCTTGAGCACGACGTTAAACACCAATCAAACAAACAAACAAACAAACGTTCGACCGAGGAAGCCGAGGGAGTATTCTGCAGGGCCATGGCCCGCCCAACCATATCAAAAATGCTCAAATCATCCAAGTCTCATAATATTCGGTTGACACAATACAAGCATTACGCAGTGGTAGAAAGGTTATAACTTTCATAAGACGTTTTCCTGCCTGATCAATCTTCTAAGCTAAGAACTGTATGACTGGCATTTCAGACCCTTATTAGGTGACATACCATTTCTACCTTTCTTGCAGTCTTGTGATAGAGCTAATAGATGTTAAGAAGGCTACATCAAAGCAATAAGAGTGACCATGATTTCTCAGTCATTACTACAACTTCAAGATCAAAGAACCGGAATCTCACAAGATTATATTAGTGTAGAGAGCGCCTCATGGGCATCTCTCAACGTAGTGCTGCATAACAAATCAGCAAACTAACTAGATGACAAAAACAAAACCATGCAAAGGTCAATTTGATTGCCGTGAAATATATCTAATTGTAAATTCAGAGTATCTGATTACTATCAGGCTGTGCAGTCCTAGACAATAAACAAACGTCAGGATATAAAAACAAAACAATATCAATTACATGTATTTACCTTCAGTAAATCTAAAGAGAAAATTCCAATTATTTTTTAGCTTATTTGCTGAATAACCCAATACATGGCTATTTCTCTTGTGTCTAAGAGGCCGTGCCATGTTCCTGTTAAGATACTAGTATATCATTTGAATTTCTTACACAAGGTAATGCACAGTCCAAAATTTACTGTGTCATATTTTAGTTTGTTTGTTTGTTTGTTTGATTTGTGATGAACATCGTTATCAAGGGTATTTCGGTTATGTGATGACAGATTTCACACTGTACACAGCCTTAATACGGTGGGAAAACACCTTGTTAAAACCACCACCACTATTGCCCCCGCTATTGCCGAAGCCACAACTTGTGACCTGATGGTTAACAGGTGGACTTGATCCGGTAAATCGCAGCAGGTTCAGTTTAGGAAATGCACTCGCTACCACTAAGCCCGTCATATTTAAGAAATGTTCTGGTTGTCCAAATATCTTGCTTACCCTTTTTTTAGTCTTCAATTTGAAGGATTTAACATGAATTGCCTGACTTACCTCAAGGTTGTTCTTTGCCTTACTCATTCAAACCACCTACTTCAAGTAGGATGACTAGAGATGCCCAAAGCTAACTTTCAACATATTGGTGTTGATAAACCCTTTCTTGCATGAAAACCAATAATTTTTCCCCAGAACTGTCAAATTTTAACCAGTAGTGTAATACCATTTCAAACTTGGCCACATATGTGGCCGGGATAGAAGAAACGGTTAAAATCCAAGTCTTATTTTAAAATGTTTATTACAATATCAAATCATTTAGTGTTTTGCTGTAAGATAGTCTTGCCAATACATGTTTAATACAAATGGCTATATTAAACTAGCCAAGGTGTTTTACTTCTGTCTTATTTTACAAGTTTCATACAAATCAAACCTCTATCCAATGTTCCATTTATCAGAAGGATAGCAGGTGTATAAAGTCTTTGTCAATTTGTCAGAAGTGACATTTTTAATAACAGTGTCTCTTAAATCTTTTGTGAAATAAGCAATGTTCTCAAAATACAATCTATTGAATGACAAAATAGTATTATAACCTTGCTGGAAATAAACCCCCACTGAGTTAATCCAAAAAAACAAATAATATCCACTGCCTTAAACACAACAGCTGTCAAAGAGGGTTTTTTCCTCTCGTTAATAGTGTACAGTAAGCTAAACTCACAACTATATATGCTGACTTGCCAACTTCACAAAAATGTAATACAACACCTCTGAAAGCAATGATTAACATAAAGTCAGTAGTTATCTATATATTGGTTGTATAAAGACTTTCCAAGATTGTTTTTCGTTTGTTTGATTGGTGTTTATCGTAGTACTCAAGGGTATTTCACTTATATGATAACGGACAAAAATACGGAACATCACAAACAAATCTGCTTCCCATTACCCTTTAGCTCTGAGAACACCAGGGCAACAGAAGCAAACTCTTTTCTAGCCTTTTACGATCAACCAAGGAAGTCGAGGAAGACTTTCCAAGAAGATGATCCTGCTGACTTTCAAACAATATATAATCAAGCATCATTATATATTATGAGGAGTTACTATATAAGTTTGCAGGACAGGAAAGTAATCGTTTTGGCAAAGATCAGTAATACCAAAATCAATGTTCATTTCATCGGATTGGTACATGATGAAAAAATAACTGGTTAGATATTTTCAGACCAAATCATAATGCTTACAGCAACAGAATTTAACACGATTCACAAAGTGGGATTCTGTATTAACTATTTTCAGTCTCAGAGATCTCTTAAGGCCATGAGTTATAGCAAGGCAATTATTGATGAAGATGTATTTTTGTGTTTCCCAAGGGCCTTCTGAACACAGTATACCTTAGGAAGCCCTTAGGGTAACCCCAGATCCTCCCAAAAGCTTTGCCTGTGCAAAATTGGTTTCTTTTGAATGCCATGTAGCGAATGTCAAGCTGATCAGTGCTAATCTTGTGTGAATTTAGTGAGGCTACCCATCAAGCCTTCATTTCACCATAGTTATAAATGAAACACGGCCAATTATTTCTGGCGACAAAACCATTTTCTCGGCTGATTAGCTTTGTGATTTGTCAGCAGAGTTTACAAACTGTTAAATCATACAGCTCATAAAGTACAGAGAAGATTATAAAGGATGATCTGCTCATTAGCACCTAATACAGACAGACAGCTGTAAATCTATTTACACTCACTGTATTCTTATTTATCATCGTTAACTCTGATATACATTAGCATGTGTCATTTCTTCTTATTCATGAATTACTTTTTACTCCTGCCGAAGACTTACAACTTACATTTTTTTTTAATACACATGCAGCTGTATATATAATCAATTATTTACCTTTTATCAGCTTTCATTATCAAATTAATATTTTAAGCACTTTTGAACCATATTAATTCACATTGTAATGTTCTATTGTCATTGATTAAAAGGGTTTATGTTTTTGTGTTCTTTTAAGGCTATTTGTAATGAAATGTTTTAAATCTGCACTTCTTTTTTATGTTCAATAAGCAATAAATGACAAGTTGAAATATTTTTAAAAAACTCTAGCTGTACTGGTGCAAAAAATTCAACACAATAGATATACCATCATTACAAAAGAAGATGATAAACCAGACACAGGAGGTTGTAAAAGACAGATAAAGACAAACTTTAGTATGATTAACTGTGCCGAACAAGCTTAAGCACTATGTTATATCTTATTTATTGTTCCCAGAAGTAATATTTTTCCTTGGTTTCCTTCTTTTAATATACACTTATATTCCAGGATATCAAATATTTACCAGCTTCTATGATCAAAAAATAATACATAGAACGTTTTTTTTTATGAACAGTATAACTCATTTTGGTGTAGACTTTTCAATGAAAGTGTGTATATGAATAGCCTGTTTGTGTGTATGTGTCTATATACCTCATTGGTCTTCGCACTGGAAATCATTTTGAGATATACTAAAGACACGACTTCCTCTTGGTTTTTTGCTTCACTTTTTGTATGCTTAACATTCTGTTATGAAAGGAAACAGTTTGTACAAAACCCAACGATCCTTTCAATTATATTTCATCTTACAGGCTTTAAATAAGAGCTATACCTTTACATTATAAATATCTCTAAAGACGTTATTTTTTGTTATTGTTGCAGGTTACTTCCCCCTTGACCCATATATCTGCGTACTTTGGTTGACAAGTGACGTTCTTATGTGCACAGCTTCTATATGGCACATGTGTACGATGTCAATGGATAGGTATCTCACACTGAAATACCCAATGAAATATGGACGAAACAAAACTAAGACAATGGTGGGCATCAAGATATTGTTTGTGTGGGTGATTTCTATTGGAATAAGCAGCCCATTATGTTTACTAGGATTTATAGATATTGATAATGTTTTTCAAGAGGGATTCTGTGTTCCTACTATATCACATTTTCTCATTTATGGATCACTGTTTGCATTTTATGTGCCTCTCCTTATAATGATTGTGACGTACGTTCTGACAATTTGGATATTATACCAAAATCAAGAACTTATGAAAAAAATCCAGCGCTCGGACTTACGCCCTTGCTTTAGAAGCCACAGCCCAAGTAGTTACCAGAATCGTAGAAATAGCCCTCATGTCTTAAGCCCTCCCAGCAATGAAGGTTCCAGCAAGAATGCTTGGAATAGCCACGGTATAACAGATGAAAGTGTTTTTGTATCTTCCACAAATACAGATGGCGATAAAAATGCTGATGAAACAGATGGGATGGCTCAAGGTAGTAACAGCCTCTCGCCTCCAAAACATTGGGTTGAACAAAAGGCTGCATCATACACCTGTCTTAAAACATTCAGTTTGTCTGAGAAAGAATTCATTGTCTGCGATACAAGAAGTCAAGAATGGTTGCCCCAACATTCAGAGGATAATGGACGGAAGAAACAGAAAATGGTGAAGAGTTTTTTAGATGTCATGGCAACTCCACGATTAGAGCATACTAATAGAATGACCTTAGATGTGCCAAGATCGCCATCATTTGCCAGTAAACTTCAACGATCTGATAAGAAAAAATGTTCCTCTGATGTTGGGGAATCAACCAGGTTAATGCCACCACGATCCCCCAGTACGATGGGGAGGAAAACAAATAGTGCATCAGTTATTGATGATCGTCTGAAAAAAATTGAACGGGAGATGGACCTGTGCTTAAAGAGTCCTCTGCTTGTTGACAAAAATGGTCACACAATAGCTTTAGCAGACAGCACAGGACGAAGGACTATATTTAAAAATGAGCGACATGCTAAACTATTTCTAGATTCGGGTGAATCAGAAGACGATTCTTCATCCAATGATCTCATTTCAATCCAGCTCCACCCTGAAACCTTCTACCTCTATAGATTAGACCTAAAGAAAACCTCCCCCTCCAAGAAGAAGAAGAAGGAAGGGGAGACGGCATTTCATAATGGAAATGTTGTAGGTGCTGACAAAACAGGAGCCAATACAGAATTTGAAGGTTATCAGGCAAGTGCTGAGCATCATCCAACACTACACAGGAAGAAAAGTGTCACTCAAAAAATGCGAGAAAAGTTACATCTTAATAAAGCAACAGAGGATATTAAGAAAACACTTATACATCTTCTTCCAAAGAAAACAGCCACCAATGAAAAAAAGGCTTCAAAAGTTCTTGGAATTATTTTTGCTGTTTTTGTAATCTTGTGGACACCTTTTTTTATTACAAATGTATTATCAGGCTTGTGTCCAACATGTATGACTGCCATCACCCCAGAAATTATGTCCACATTTTTGTGGATGGGATATGTTGCTTCCCTGGCCAATCCTATCATTTACACTATGTTTAATACTGCTTTTCGTCGAGCATTTGTTAAAATTCTTACCTGTCAATGGCGACTTGGACGTCCACGACGACCAGATAGTGTCATGATGACCTTAGCAGCTACATGGCAGAGTGACCGAAGACATACTGTGACACTTGTATTAAAAGATGAGCACAGGAGATAACAAAACCAGATTTAGACATTCTTTTGGATGGATTCAAGTTTTATTAGTCCTAGTGTAGAGTGCAAATTTCCAAAATATTAAGAAGAGATTTGTTAATGTTTTACCCAATAATGAGGATTATTTTGCTCACACCATGCTGGTGCATGTGTTTATATATTGTGTGCTATTGAATAATGCTTTCAACAAAAGTTAAACTAATTGATATATTGATTTTTATACTGCCATGATTACGGTAATTTCACTTATATCAATATGGTGTTAGAAATGAAAAGAACATGTTCTCCATTCCTAACACCACAGTGATATAAGTGAAAATAAATGTGGAAATGTGTTATTTTGTTAACAAAAGTAGCTGATAAATCACTCAAACCCCAATCAAACAAACAAATTAAATGCAATTATTATACCATATGATTATTTTCTCCATTTTGTGAGAACATTGTATCAGATAATTGATCCTTTTATCAGTTTTGTATTATATGTATTATTACATCCCAATGCATTATTTTTTATGTGAAAGTTAGAGAATGCTAACATCAGCTAAATGAACATATTTTTTGGCCTTAAGTACTTCTATTTCCAATTGTTTGGTTTTTTTAAATGCTATCAAAAACATTCTTTTGTGTTTACCTTGAAGTTGCTATATAACGTATTTTGTTAGAAGGGAGAAAATGTTGACAGTTAAATTGTTAAACCGAAAGATTTTGACGCCAGCTTGTTCTAGTTTTTGTCCCCTGTGTTGCTGGTAAATGATGGATAGGTTCAAGTGTTAAGCCGAGCTCAAGAGTATTTCACTCAAATGACAAAACGTATTTTCCACCAATAATTGACACTATCCCAACCATAAAATGTTAAATGTTTTTCAAAGTTGGGAAGCTCGATCAATCAATATCACAGAAAAATAAAATTTATCAGAGGCACAATATTGTGACATTTGGGTCAATGGTTAGATACATGGGATTTCTAAAACCACCCAGTTCATTGTGAATCTAGTAATAAAAAAATCCTCTTTTGTTAAATGTTCGTTTAAAGAAAGACTTTTGTTATAGAAAAGGTAATAATTGAATACATGAAGGTTGTCACCAATACTATCACATTGGGTAGTTAGATGAAATCTTAAACATGTGAACTGATTAACAAATTTGACAGCTTGTTCTTTATTAAAACACCATTACATGTCATACTGTTTCAGTTGTCTTATTTTTTATTTTTTTTTTTTTGGAGGGGACGTTTTATACTTCAAACTGGAAATTGAAGAGTAGGCCTTCAAGATAACTCAAGAATGTATGAAAGCTTTGTAACATCTCAAATAACAATTCTGATAGTAAGTTCCTACAGGAAATACCTTATAGCCAACAGTTAACATGCTACAGCAATAGCACCTTGTAAGGTCAACCGTGAATAACTAATAATCAAATCAGCTTCCATTAGCTATTTTGAGATGAAACATGCAAACAGCAAACACGTTTTACCCTGAAGCTGGTGCAGATAAGTGGAAATCTGCCCTTATTGGAAACGAGAGACATACCCTTGGAAAAGGGTATACAAGTCAGGCTTTGCTCCTGTGTTACATCACTGATTATGGAAAGTGAAACCAGACATTATATCCTGCGGTACTAAGCTAATATGAGGACAGCATGGCACTAGTCATCTTCATCAAATGAGCAGTGTTTATTAAAGTGGAAAATAACAATTATTGATGGTTTTTGACACAGCATGCTGAGCTAGAGTAAAGCTAGTAGCTTTATATTCATCAGATTATTTGAGCATTGAAGGGTATCGATACAGAACTTTAATCAGTAAAAAATATACATAGTGGGTTTTGAATGTCAAAAAAAGAGGCATTGATGATGACAAATGATGCTAATTTTTTTCACAGAGCGTAAACAGTAAAACAAATGTAAGCCAATTAAAGGCTATTCCTTACACCAAACTTAAATATCAGACTTTATTGGTTTAAAATTACAGAATCCAATATGGCTATATCTCAGTATATTACAACAGTAAATGGGCTGGTTCAATAAAAGCAAAGCGTTAAATTCCAAATTACTTCATAATTCTGTGATCTTGATATACTTCAAACTATCACCTTGTGGCATAAGAATATTGATGCATGACAGTCTGCTCAATCCTGTTTATTTTTCCAGTTGCTATAAATGGATTTTTTACCAGGACACACACATTTTCAAATCCACTTGTCCGGAGCTCCGGTTGCAAAATCACCTCAGAAGCTCAGAAAGTGTTCGATTTAGTTTAGCTATTGCTGCTTTATACTTACGTCATACAAAATTGAAACCCCTTTTTTTAAGCAAGATTTTAGATATCTGAAGATTGAACAAACAGGGATTCGGAATATTTTTGTTCAATTCAAAACTAAACGATGAAGGAATGGCCTTGTGATGACATTTCTCCACAATAAATCTGTTTCCAATGACAACTTATAAGACTTCTCTGTTACTAGGTATTTCATGAAATCCCTCTGCCAATTTTATTTCCACATTAGTAAATATCCTAACGGTCTGCATTTTTCTATCAGACTTTTTTATTTTGAATTTTTCATTTGTATAAAATTCTGCATAATTTTATTGCTAAATAGTCAGAAAAATCACCACAAAAATGTTTCCAGAGAAGTGTTTTTTGATACTGGACAAAATGTTGATTATTGTTGAAATGAATGAATACATTTAACATTACAGGATTTTACTCTATAAAAATCATGCATAAACATATTAACTTATGTAGAACGAATGCAAAATAAAAAACAAAAATATTAAGAAAAAAAATCACCTTCTTAATAATTAGGAGTTTTTGTTCTTTTGCTAGCAAAATTAGATTCATTATTAAAACATAAAATGACAAATTAACAGTGATCACAAAAAATAAGCACATTCAAAACTCTACCAGGACACAATTACACTGATTTATTACGTTATTTGGATAAAGAGTTCAGTCCGTTTCAAATTGTTTGACTTTCAAATAGTTTCCAAAGTTTTAATAAACGACCAGCCGCAAAGTCTCACACTTCAACAGTTATCCGATAAACAGTACATCCAACGGCTATAAAATGAGGGTAAATCTAAACACAATAGCCTTAACACTCTAGACAAATTCACATTCGATATAAAAAATATTTCTTTTATGGTTACATTTTCAAATGCCATAATCATGATTGACCCAAAAAATCAACACAAATATTTTAAAAAATTACTTAGAAGCTACAATTAAATTCAAGCAGTTTATTTTATGATACAAAGAATAGAAGGCAGAAACAAATTATATTGGTCAACAAGGATTCAGGAATGTTAACAGGAAGGCTTACTAGTTTTTCTTTCGCCTTCAGAGAATATATAGGGGTTGGTAGTTAAGAAGGTTGTTTGTTTGTTTTTGTTCTACTGGGGTTAGATGCCATTCCACAAGGGATTTTCATTGTCAACTTTTTAATCAGCCGTACTGGAATATAGATAAAAACCAAGAGGAAACCTTGTAAAAACCATCGCCCTGATCACCATAGCCAACTTCATTATCGTTTGACATTAGGACTCAAACCTGTGAGCCATACATCAATACACCATACATCCATTTATGGAGGGAAAATATAAACTCCGATTTCTGGTATAATCAGCAGATGAGTTTACTCTAGGTCCTAGAATATTAACCGGTTTGTTTGATTACGTGACCGTGAATTTATCAATCTGAGTAACTAATAGACATCAAAGTGCTTTTTCCCATTGAATTCAAAAAAGGCAAATTGGAGACTAGAAAACAATCCATATACAACCTGCAAAAATGGGTAATCCATTTTAGCAGGATTCCAGTAAAAGATCCATGTTGTCAAACAAGAGACAGAAATGATCCATAAACAGCAGAGAAAACTAGAAAATAAAATCAATATCATAAAGATCATATAAATATCATATATCTTATATTTTCTACAATGATATGATGTACTTCAGTCTGTTTGCTGGGTGTTTAATGACATGCTTTATACAACTCCTACAGCAACAGTAGTACTTTGTAAGAAGAAAAACACTTTACATCTAAAATCCTGTAATGCTTAAATACAGATTCAGAAAACGCTCTACTTGTTAATCCATCCAGACAAACTATACCCCCACTGGGGGTCAACAACCTCATTATTGATCTACAGCATGCCTACCTAAAAGAGCAAGCTCCTTTATCTTGATATTGATATCACAGAGTATAGATCAACACGCGAGATAATGATTGCCAGGCTATAGGATACTTATAATGCCAACAAAAAATGCACATCTGAAATATAGTCTTTAAAGTTCACAACTACGTAAGACACTACTATCCTTATCCGTATCAGAGATTTCAACTGAAAATTGTAACGTAAAATGTAATAAAAATAGGCTGGATTAATTTAGAATAGACAAGAGATGTTCAGTTAACCCTGAACTTGAACAAAAAATCCATGAAATGAACTAATAAGTCATCACAGCAGATATTCATTATATTGTTGTCATCAATGAAACCTGGGGCATACCTTATATTTACTTCGTCGGAAGACTTTCCTAAAATTAAGGGAAAGACCCTTAATAAACTGTTAAAGCTGCCATTGCATTTGAATAGTTTATCAGGCGGTTTAAAAAAATACTTGAAGTTTAAGAAGCATTTGACAGTGAACCAAGCCAGAGGATGTGAAAACGCACAGGGAATGTCCTGTGAAAACAGGGACAAAATCATTTAGTATTGACCAAAACTGGAACACTGATACAAATCACACGTTATTTTAACATGAAGTCATACCTGAACCATTAGACATGCAAGCTACCACTATAAGAAGCAATAACTTAACACTGAGACATGCCCTAAATCACTTCAAATTCACCCCTAAAGTTACTATTTTTGAAGCTATTTAAAAGACTTGGAAATTGTGTTTGAGAGGCAAAAGATTATTTTTTCAATTAGAAAGCATCAACATTTGTCAGAAAACAAAAATTTGTTCAATTACATGATGTTATATTGACTGACACAACCAGCACAGAAGTTAGGATTTGTCCTGGATGAAATTTATGAAACGAAAATTATCCTGGCATTATATAGCTCTTGTCAATGGCCGACATGAGGAAATATACCGGTCTTCCCTTACTTAACTACTCTCAAGTTGTTAGACGGTCTCCTGGTAGCAATCTCAAACAAGAATTCTGTGTTTTTGACAGGTTAGTGTTGAGTGGATATTAACAACCAATTCTCAATACACAAATCCGACTTTAAAATCACAAATCAAAAATGTTCAATTGCAAGGCTGGGGAATACTTTAACACTGTTATCGCTTTTTCTAAAACATGAGGGGAGGGGGTGAACTGACAGGCGGATATGAAGGTGGCTCATATTTTCTCCCTTTTTAGCGACTAGTGATCTACAATGATCCAAATCATCTTGAACTAGTCTTGCAACTATTATTAAACATAAATTATACTCACAATATAATTTGAAATGACTTCAATGGATTAAGAGTTAAAAATTAAATTGTAAATGAATCCTTATTACTTTTATGTTTGTTTGTTTGTTTGTTTGATTGGGGTTTAACGTCATACTCAAGGGTATTTCACTTATAAGACGACGTGCCAGCCTAATGGGTGAAGGAAACCACCCTCGACACCACTGGCAACAAACAACGACAGGACGGGACAAATACAGTAGGACAACAACAGGACGTAATACAGATCGGCTTCCTGTTCCCCTTTAGCTCTGAGAGCACCAGGGCAACATAAAGCTCCCTCCAACCGCCCGCTTATTACTTTTATGTGTTTATTAACATTTACAATTAAATTGTCAACTGAAAGTTTTTTTTTTAAACCTGTATGTAAACATTTAAATAACACAAACACATAGAACTCTTAACGCTGGTCGGAAAAAGAGACTGTTTACTGCAAATTGAGAAAATCTAGCTGTGCTGGAGATTGCTTTGAGAAGCCTTATTATCTTGTCTACAACACAATTCCTTTGGGGGAATCTATCTTTTTAAAAGTCAATGTTTCATTAAGTATGAAAGAGTTGTGAGATGCTGTACCTATTTGAGACTGATAGAGCTTGCTTAGTGACAGGTTTTATTTCTTTGCCATGATATTAAACAGACACAGGTGAAGCTTGCCACCTGCTCCGTGGAATAAAAATTGTTAGCTGTGTAATGTTAGTGCAGAGAATACGGACGAGTCCTTGCGGCGGGAGCGCTTCTAGTACAGGAGAAATGAGACGACAGATCAATTTCCTGTGGAAACTTTAGAGCCTGGAGGGCATTGAAGGATTGTCCAGGAGATTAAATGAGATGGGCCAGAAATATTCCGCTCTGATAGTAACCCAGATATCTGCCCATTCAGAGCTAATAACCAACTCTCTACAATCTCATACCTAACAGTCACCTCTTATATCTAATTATTAAGAATCCATGTCACAGTTGCTCATATTAAACCTGAATGAAATCGAAATGAACAAATAGTAACCTAGATATTGTCCATTCATTGTTAATCTCTAACACTTGATATGATATTGTGTTTAATACACAATTCTCATATCAAAAGTTTGACCAGGCATATAAAGATTACGGAATTCTTTATTTAAATAAACATGTTTACTGTAAAAGGCATGAGCAGTAACAATCTTATAAAACAGTTTATATAAAATATGATGTAAATGGCAGAGAATTCTCACACAAAACTGTAGAGATTCATTATTTGTGGATTTCAATAATACCCTATTAACTATTTAGACTTGCTTCTCTCATATCTTTTAACAGGAATCAATATCACCATCTGTTAAATACTCTAAGATGTCAAATTAATTAAAACTTCATGCAATTTAATAAGATAAAATACTTATTAAGATGAGATTAATCTTTGAATGGCAGATCAGATTAATAGAACATACACTGTATACTTTCGCATCACTGACAGAACAGCACAATTTTTTATGAAAGTCTTTCAATACAAATGTCAACACCTAGGCCCTATACTGAATTTACAGGAGGATTCAAGGAGTAAAAATGGTTTAGTGTTTAAACCGTTTGTTTGATTAGGGTTTAATGCGCTTCTTAAGGTTATTTCCCTCGTTTGAAGGTGTGCAAGCCCAGGGATGAATGGAATCCCCCTCAACCCCACTAACAACAACAACAAAATAAAACAAAAAAGGACAAATACAGGACAATCCAACAGATCAGCTTTATGTTGCCTCTTACGATGAAACAATGAACAAACAAATGGAAGAAATACAGTCTTATTTGAATAATTGAAAACCTTACTGTGAAAATAAGTGAGTGAGTACAAACATATTTATACACAGACAATGTAGATGTATTTGCTATCCCCTGAATGAATGTGTGAAGCAGAGAGGCTGACTGAGAAAATACAATTCCAGATTAAATTCAGCTGGTATTTTGAACCATTTCCATTAATACTCTAACATAGTTTATACGTTCGGGGAGCATAAGACAAACAGAGATGGGACTCAAATTCATTAATCTAGTTTGATCTAGTGCTGAATTAATGACTGGCATATGTTAACGGTATGCTGTGTTGTAAGTTTGATTGTGACACCATCCCCTTGCCGAGTAATCACAGTCCAAGCACGTATGTCAAACTCTGTATTCTCCCAGATCCCTGGAGATGCCAGGGTGCTATTCAAACATCCGATACCCGTCACCAATAACTTAACTACGGCGACGGGAATACATTCCCAAGACAACTCAGACCTGTCATGCATTTAAATGGAACAAACAGGTTTTTTAAAAGGAGCTATTATATAAAAAGAACACAATAGCTCACTGAAAGCTTTATCAGCAAACTTTTCTATATAAGTTTCAATATGGTAAAAAAAATGGGTACCTTATATGTGCACTATCCCTTTACAATTTTAATACTGTATAAGGAATACCTTATCTGCATACTATCCAATCACCAATTTTAATTTTGTATAAGGAGTGTCTTATCTACATACTATCCTTTACCAATTTGATAGGGTGTAAGGAGTACCTTGTCTCAACACTATTCCTTCACAAATTTGAATTTTGTATAAGGAGTACCTTGTCTGTACACTACGCCTTTACCAATTTAAATACTGTATAAGGAGTACCTTGTCTGTACAATATTCCTTTACCAATTTCAATACTGTATAATTAGTACTTTGTCTGAACACTACGCCTTTACCAATTGGAAAAGTATATAATTAGTACCTTGTCTGTACACTAAACCTTTACCAATTTGAATACAGTGTAAGGAGTACCTTGTCTGTACACTATCCTTTTACTTTACCAAATTCCATATTGTATAAGGAGGACCTTTTATCAGCACAACATTCCTTAACCAAAAATATATTGTATAAGGAGTACAACATTCAGCACAATAATTTTTTTAAAAATCTGACAAATCATATTTAGGAGAAAGCTTAATATTTTAGTTCGTGTTATGCTGATTGCTTGAAAAGCACAACATTCCTTTACCAAATTATATATTGTAAAATGAGTACATTATCTTAACAGTACTTCGTTATAAATTCTGTAAGCTTATAAAGAATAAATTAGCTGTACACTGTTACTCTTTTCTAATAAATGTCCATATTGAGCTTTAAATGGCATTCTTTCTTTGTGCATTAAGTGTGAGGATGTGCATTAAGTGTGAAATCAGCCAATCCTGTCTATACCAATTAAACACCACATTGATAATGGCTAACGTTGATAAACATACTCCAAGACAACAGAAATAAATCATTTAAACACTGTACCAGTAAACATAATCTATATGGAAGAGTCAGCAATATTTTGATGGAATTAATTTATGGGCTTCCAATCAATAAAGCAAGATGCAGTTCAAGCAATCAGCATAACACGAACTAAAATATCATAGCTTTCTCCTAAATAGAATTTGTCAGATTTTTAAATTTTTTTATTGTTTAATTAGGGCAGTATAAGTAATTTTGACATCAGTGTTATGTTGTTCAGCCGTTTGAATTGGCTAATCAGAAGGCATAAGAGTCAGACAACTTCTTTCAAATGAACTCAAAAGGATAAAGACTGAGTGACAGATCACGGCCCTGGGTTGTAATCTTTTCTGGCAAAACCTTAAAATCTGTCCTCTATAATTTTCTGAGACATCCTAAGATTTTCATTCCCCCTGGTTTGCTGATTTGTAAATACATTGATGTGCCTTTGAGAAAAATAAAGCAAAATTGCATCACTGATAATCAGATGACATAATCAGAGGCAAAATGCAAATTTAAATGAGGACAGCAAACAATTTGGGAAACCTATAAATCGGTTCTCCTAAATTAAGTTTGCATAACCATAGGGAAGCCTGGTTCTGACCGTTGTGCTTTCAATTACAATAGATTGTTTGATTGTTTGTTTGATTGATGTTTAACGTCGTACTCAAGGGTATTTCACTTATATGACGACGGACACAAATATAGAACAT
>JAVFBW010119442.1:0-15086 GCA_034783835.1 Mopalia ciliata
GCAGGGCCATGGCCCACCCGCTCCCTCACTGGGCGTAACATCGAGTGAAAACTACTTCTGATCAGTTCTGATGGACCAGTTGACGATCGAAGGCGAATGAGACATAAGCACATCTGTTACACATATTCTACTTTCTATGACTGATTGTTATTAATTCTAAGTAATCACAAGTGCCATAAGCGACCAACTAGTTCCATTAAGTTAATTCTAGTCTCTGGTATGCAAGGTGTTTTTTGACATTGAGTGCTCAGTTATGATCATTTGCCATTAGTTCAACGATCTCCAGGGACTGAAATCCACATTGGCAAGTATAAAATAGTTGTTAACACGCTTTTATTTTTTACCAAACCTGGCTCTACGAGGTGAAAATGTTCATCCTATGTGTTACTGACATTAACATTCTCCCCTACTGGAAGAGGAGAGGTTTGGTCCCCAAATGAAAATGTCATGACATATGATGTAATTTGTGGCATTTTTCAGGTGGCTACTAAACACATTTAACTTGTATGAAATTATTAAACATTATCTAAAAATTTTTATGTCAACACTCAATATATTTGTCCCCCTCCCCCGCTAGTATTTAAAAGTTGCTTAACTAAGATGGGTTATGCGGAGATTTTCATCCATTTTACAAACCATGGGTCCTTTTTTTCTATTCCTGTATATGGACATTTACCCAAAGAGAAACATCTCAACTTACTTTGCTCTTTCTGGATGATGATTTTATCCCATTCTGAAACAATCACATAAAAATGGTGTTTGAATATATATATACATGTATTTATACCTTACGTGTTCCACATTAGAAAAAAACACTAGGGCAAATATTTGATTGATAGTGTTTATGCCATCCTCAAGGGTAATTCACGTATATGATCGCAGTGTGCTGTATTCCAACAAAAACTGGCACTACATGTAGCACAACAGTTAAGAGTACAACATTTAGTATTTTAGTAAAGTTGGAAAGTTAATCTTCGTACAGTGCTTCATGGACATATAATTCAAACACAGCATTACAACACTCTAAAGGACTACCCTTAGAGAGTTTGTTTGATTGGGGTTTAACTCTTACACTGAATGACATTTCATCACATGACAGTGTGCCAGCTCAGTGGGTTAATGATTATGAACCACCCTTGACTTACAAAGACCGGACAAATACATGTTCAGTTGTAAATTAGAAAATTGATGTATATGTATTTATTTATTTGTTTGTTTGATTGATTGGTGTTTAACGTCGTACTCAAGGGTATTTCACTTATATGATGACGGATTGTCCACTTCACACAGCCTAAAACCAGGAGGAAACCTCGTAAAAACTACCCCCGCGATTGCTGGAGCCACAGATGTACATGTAACATGGAGTAGTAAGGTAAAAACAATATGAAGACACTTAATGCATATGTATGTTAATCATTTAGTACTTATCTTGCATTGAATGTGTGTGTATAAAAATATACATGTACCCAAACACTTTAAGCCAGAACCCTGTCCACTAGTCTTTTCTAAACATGGTTAAAATGACAGGTAGAAATTCTGAATTTTTACATGGGAAAGGTAGAAAAATGTAAAATTTTGACACGCAAAATGCATGAAAATAGGGGATTATGACGGGCAGTTTTCCAATCCTAGATACTGTAAGACTGCATGTACCATAGGCCTAAAAGTTGCTAAAATGTTAAACAGTGTTGGAATGAATTGTTTATAGCACCAACCTTTCTTAAGAAACCGAGCTGCCTCTTCCCAGTTGAATTTTCCTCTTGACACTTCTTCCATTTTAAACTGAGTGATCTTGCTTGGGCCATTTTTCTCTGCGGGTATGTCACAAGTCATGATATCTGGGTCGACCTTAGAGCTTTGGTCACATGGAATGGGGGACGCACATAACCGTGTAGAAGCGGACGATGCTGTACAACAATGGGTTGGAATACTGCTACCATACGCCACTGACATATACGTTAGTGACTCTACAGATTCGTTAGAAGTGAAGGACAATGAGCTCAGCGGTATGGATGTAGAAATCAAGGGAACGGTCTTTTGATGATCTGTCACTAATCCAGTTGGGACGTTAGCATTACATGTACTAGTACCAGAAGACAAACTCGGATTAGGATTAACACATGTAGATGAGGAATAGATAATAGCCGAGTCTGTGGATATCAAACTGGTCTCAGAACTTGAGGCAGGGCATGCTTTGTCTTCAAACACAAGAGGCATGACTACCCCATTAACCGTGGACACACTGTACACACCTGCTTTGTCAGCCTGCTTTGTTAGCCTGGCTGGGCTGGCTTTATGTACAGGGCACCCTGAGTTGGCAGGCTCTGCAGCGACGACTGCAATTGTAACACTGTCAGTGGCCACACTGCTTTTCACATTATTATGAGCAGCGGGTACACTTCTCAAGGGCACATTTTGGGTTTGAGTTTGTTTAGCTGGGGTCAGAGGCTTTCCATTTAATTCAGTGATAGCAGTTTTGGCTGTAGCTTTGGGGTCAGATGGTGCGTTCCTAGGAGCATCAGCCTTGGGGAGGACTGACACAACATTTAATTGATTACCCTCACCTGGGGAAACATGGATACTTCTTATCTTCCCTTTGATTTTGGAATTATCCAATTCTGGCTCAAACCCAAAGGTTATGCCTAAATCCTGTGGTGGACCAGCAAGCCTTCTATCAAGAAATATCACAGACTGTTTTATTTTCTTGCCATTGTTTTGTGGCAGTTTGACAATAGGAGCAGAAATGGGGTTCACCTTTAAGGATTTGACATCAGATGTACTAAGTGACCCCGAATTATGACCTTTGACACCTGAGTTGATTTGAGGGGTGTTGTTGATTTTTGATGGATACACAGTGCCAGACTCAGCCTCTCCCCTCAGACCTTGTTGGGGGGAGGTACGCATGTTTAAAACACTTTCCACATGAAAGCTTACAGCGCCTGGCTCATTATGTGAAGACTTTATACTACATGTAGAATTAATATTGACCAATTTCTCACTTTTTGACATAGTTTTTGAACTGGAAGTCACACCAGAACATTCTGCTTTGTATTCAGGGTTTGAAACAGGAATACCACCTTTATCAGACTGAGAACTATTTGTACCTGGGTTTGACTTGACATTAATATTATTATTTATAGCAGTAGGGCTACATGTAACCTTTTCTGGGCTAGAGAGCCCAGCAAGCACTTCTTGGCTACCACTCTTCTGTCGGTAAGCCTCTGTTAATTTAGCGTCTTCCCCTGCAACATCAGGACTTGAACCGAGGGAATGTCTTCGTTCACGGACATTTCCTTTCCACACAGTTTGCTGCCTCGTTGGCGTAGAATCGTCGCCGCTAGCCTCACTGTTATCAACAGAAGCAGGGGACAAAGGAGAATTGGAATGAGGCTTTGGAGATGCCGCAATTTTTGCATAAGAGATCACGGGTCTGTTAATGCCTGGGGAGGAGTCCCCAGTTTGTGAAGCAGCCGGTAATGATTTCACAGATTCGATGTCGCTATCATCATGAACGCGAACAATGTTAGTTTCCATGGAGACATCTCCGGTTGAATTTCTACGCCCTTCGGCGGCAGCACTTTTTGCTTTGCCAGCATTTGAGCGGCGAAGTGCTGGAAATGCGGATGGACTTAAATCTCGTAATTTCTGGTTATCTATAGATTGTGACGTAGGAGGTGGAGTGATTGATCGAGTGAATTTACGAATAGCATGATGGCGATATGGCAGTGGGCTTTCGGATAACGTGTTAGCTGTACGAGAACTCAGGAATGAATGGTGACCACTTCCACCGCTAGAAGTATTATTATGTACATGGTAAGAAAAGTCTTTGGCAGTATTGCGTTTTTTCTTCTTATGAACAACTGGACAGAAATCAGAATCACGATCAACAGGAGGGATTTCAACATCGGTAAATATATAATAATCACCGGGAACATAGCTATTACATTTGGGACCAGTGTCTTTGAGATCGGCCTTAGCTTCAGTATTTAGGTCAAGGTTATCACAGTTTTTCTCGAAATCATTGTCTGCCGAAATATCGGCAAAATCTTTAGACACAACACAAGTAGCTCTAACACCAAAATCCTCATCTTTCGAGGCATTGTCAAGTAGGTCATCTAAATGCTGACTATCATGCGGGTTTTGCACCACTTCCAAGGAATCACCGTCATTACAGTCACTTCCATTTTTTGCTGTTGAAACTTGTCCATTTTCAAGATCATTGCTAGAAATATTAATAGAGTCAGATTTATTTGTTGGAGAAAAATCACTTGTCATTTTATCTACACTTCTATCACTTTCCTCTAAATTGGGAGCAGTAATGGTTTTCATGTTTTCCGGATTCTCCACGATGACATCCTCAAGATGGCATGTATCAGACTTAACATGTACATTGGAAGCACCCATACCATCGGACTCTGGAAAAATATTGTCTTTCAGTCGGACATAGTTATAATAATTAGTTGGTTCATGTTTCGTCTCTTTCACACACCCCACAGAGTCGACATGTTTCGACGTTAAGTCTTTTAATAAAGGGTCTCCGTTACATGTAATACCAGTAGCAGAACACACTATGGCTTGATTGACTTTCTGTTTTTTCTCAGATTTGCTATTTTTCACATTTTTCGGATCAGATTTTTCAAGTTTGCTGGAACTTTGCAAACCCATACTGTCTTTTTGCCCATTCTGAACTTTCTTTGGTTTTGTTCCTTTTTCGTTCTGATTCAACGCTTTCAAAATAAAGTCAATATCCTTGTCACCAATATAACCCTCCTCATACTTTGGATGAGTGACCTCTTTCTCGTTGGCTTTCTTTTTCTTTCGTTTTTCTTCAAGAGTGGAGGTTCCAGGCCCCCTTGAGGGATTTGTGTCTGTCTTGCTATCTGTCTGTCCAAAGGTCTTGCTAGGGGCGCTCTGATATGGTTGTCTCACATGTAGATCCCTCATTAAGGCGTAACTCAGTTTGGCCTGTGGCGAGAGAAAATCCGTGCTGATGGGGTTCCCGTTTTCGTCTGTCTGTGAGCGATCTTTATGCGACACCAAGTGAACGTCGTTGTCATCTGGAAACATAAAACAAGTTTATGTAAATAAAGCAAAATATGTTTGTTTGATTGGGGTTTGTTGCATCTTGAGGATTGTCACTCACATGACGACGGATTGTCACTCATATGACGGCGGATTGTCACTCATATGATGGCGGATTGTCACTGATATGACGATGGGTTGTCACTCATATGATGATGGATTGTGACTGATATGACGACGGATTGTCACTGATATGACGATGGATTGTCACTGATATGACGATGGATTGTCACTCAAATGACAATGGATTGTTCACGCCTTACTACAGTGGAAAACCGAGATAAAACCTCAGAATAACCACCCCCGTGATTGCCGGAGCCACATTTTTATTTTGTCACTCATAAGATGATGGATTGTCCACGCCTTATTACAGTGGAAAACTGGGATAAAACCTCATAATTACCACCCAGAGCTACATTTTATGACTCACTCGAGGATCGACAGATGGACTCGATCCAATTTCGAAAGCGCACACTCGCTAACCACTAATCTACTGCCAAGCAAAATATGTTTGTTTGTTTGTTTGATTGGTGTTTAACGTCATACTCAAGGGTATTTCACTTATATGATGATGGACACAAATATAGGACATCACAAACAAATCTGTTCCCGTTACCCTTTAGCTCTGCGAACACCAGGGCAAAAGAAAGCAACCTCTTTTCTTGCCTCTTATGATCGACCGAGGAAGCTGAGGAAGTATTCTGCAGGCCCATGGCCCACCCGCTCCCTCATGGGCGCCAAGCAAAATATGAGTTATTGAGTAACATTGAACAGGTGTCTTTAACCACACACCAGGACATTCACCTTATTTGACATCTGTGTGCTATAACAGCAAATATTGAGTTTGGTTTGTTTGTCGTTTGATAGCACTCCAGGGTATTTCACTTATAAGGCCACAGATTATCCACTTCACACGGACAACCCCTGCGACTGCCAGAGCCACAACATATGACTCACTCATATACCTGATGGTCAATGACAGATTCTTCAATAACATGATATTATGACAGTCGTGACTTGAGTTTAACCCAGAGTATTCCCAGGCTATTTTACTGGTTATAAAGATACGAGCTTAGATACGATATGTTACCACTAATTCAATTTAATTGGTATATTGCAGCACATTATGGCATGGTTACATTGTTTTTATACAATATGTCTGTTTGCGGGAACTAATTTTCACGCAAAACTTGTAACTGCGAATACCGCGAAAATGAATTCCAGTCAAAGTACTTTACTGTATACGACAACAGATTGTCCACTTTACACTATTCCTGGCCTCAGTATGGTGCAAAGCTAAGGGGAAACTGCATAAAATAAATTTTCCGGTAGTGCTTTTAAGGTAAAAACACCGCCAGGGCAGAATTTTATTTTGAGCCAATGTACACATTTTTACATACAAGTAGCTAAATTTTTCTCTAAAGGCGTGGCTTGGACTAGATCTCCTGGAGACAAACCTGATCGCACATGTTTATTTGGAAGATTCTGTTTGGGTTAAAAAGCTAGATACATGAACATGATGGTTAGTAACAATATAAACCCTTACAGCATTCTTAACATTGTCACCCAGATGAAAATAATTACAGGTATTTAATACTACATATGCATAGCAGAGGTCAAACAAAGAAACTAAGTAGTGATCAATATAGGTACATGAATATTGCTATTTGCTAAACTCATTAAAGTCCACGAATCATAGAAAGTTCAAACAACCACATTCTAACAGTATACAGACAGTGTTAGCCATACTCAAGGATATTTCACTTATATGACCACGGATTGTCCACTTCACACAGCCTTATTACGGTGGAAAACCAGGAGGAAAGTTCAGGAAACCTTATAAATCTTTGCTGCTTTGGTCTATTTTTAAATGGAAGGTTAATTTCCATCCATTGCTTATTAAGTAAAGACAGCATTGCTACTCTTCAAACAAACAGCTCTTATCTGGAGGGCCCACTAAATCGCTTCTCTTAAAATAAGTTAGCATAACCATAATTAGACTCTGTTTAGTCCCAGCACAGGCCTTATATAGCACAATGCCACTACATGTATATCAGATAAGGCAGTGACCTTTCATCTGAAACCTCATTGCAAATCAACTGACTAATGTACTTACTTCAATCTATGATAATGTTAGATGTAGAGTTCTGTATATCTCTGATCATCTATCAGATCATCTAGCCTAGAGATACAGAGTTTGAGCACCCATAACCGTGTAATTTTAAGGTATTACATTTACCGACTTTTATGTGTTCAATAAACCACTGTCAAGATGTTTTCATTTATCAACCTGCCCAGATGCCAGAGAGATTAATATATACATGTAGAAATAAATACGGCATCCATTCTGTAAATTTATAATTTAAAATTGTACACAATCCTGTATATTGCTTTCCTGATGGCAAAATAAATTGGCGAGTCTTTCATTCTTTAGAGACACACTATTCTTGTACAGTACTATGCCAGATATATCAGTGGAAACCAAAGACGACTATTGCTGCACTAACAAAACTTGTTTGTTTGATTGGGGTTGAATGTCGTACGCAAGGGTATTTCACTTATATGATGAGGAACTGTCCACATAACACTGTTCCTTGCCTTCCTACCATGGAAAACAGGGGGGAAACGTCTTAAAAACCACCCTGCCATTTGCCTGCGCCTCATCTTGTGACTCATATACCCTGATTATCAACAGACAAACTCGATCCCATGAACGGTAAATTGGAGCTGGATTAGAAAGCGCACAAGCTACCACTTGGCCACAGACGTGGGCGAAGTTGAAGCTACATGTATAAACTCGGAAGTACATTGCTATGCTGAAAAATTGAGATATATTGGTCTTTAGGAAAAAAAAAAAAGAAAGAAAGCAACCGCATCCCTTACTGCCCCCAATGGCAATCAAACCACAGACCTTTCATCAACAGGCTCAACACTGAAGGCCACCAGTACCCGACACAATCTGTCATCCATGTAAACTGGTCCCTCTCCTAATGCCTTTCCCAAAACATGAAGCTAGATGCAATTATACTGTTACATGTATCTAGGTATATTAATGACACAAAATACAGGTCTGCTCGTTAACTCAATAACTACTTGCACCTGCATTTTATGTCTATATAATCAGTGGTTAGTCTTACCTTGCAAGAGCGGACCGTTACAAAGCTGAACACCTGGCAAACCATAAAACCTATAGGGCATGAGGTGCAATCCGTTTACCAGTAACCTTGGTGACGAGTCAGCACCCTGGTCTGCCATCCTTATCATGTTGATCAATAAATACTTGGTGACCTGTAACCTTCAATCAACTGTGAGGAAACAGGAGAGGTGAACTCTAGGCTAAGACTTAATGCCCACTAAAAATGCTGTTTACAGGAAAACACAAATTCTCCAGATGTCACATTGCGAGATAACAGTGCATGAAACAAATGGCTGAATGAAAGACTGTCCCTTTGCAAACTGTAGATTGAGCCCTGGCTAGAATTTGTAAAAATATCTAAATAGTTGATCCACAAAACTGACTTACACTGTAGATGTAAGTATCTGTATAAAATATTGATTTATTTTACAAATACATGTATATATCAAAAATATGAAATAGTGATATTAATCTGCTACAATATATAGATTGAATCACGGTTTTAAAACGAGAGTTAAATGTCAATGTTTTATCGGAACTAAAAAATATTTCTGCATAGAAATGTACATTTAAATCAAATTTGATCTTGTCGATGTCCTACACATATGCACAGGTACATGTATAGGCCTACATAAATAAGCATTCATAAGCAGAAATCCAAAGGCAAAATTATGAATGTTGTAGAGCGTGATATATTTAATATGTCACTACCTCATTAAAGAGGATATAGTACCTATTAAAGTATGTTACAGTTTAAGCTGTGTAATTTAGATAAAACAGAAAAGCTGGAAAACACGGAAATCCTTGTAGAAATACATGTAGTGTGGCCAAGCACGAAGCAATGACCTTCAGCGATCTGTATATTAAGGAAACAGAGAAAATACCTTAAGTTGGAGAACAAATGTGTACACAAAAGGCCAAACCTTTACGGACTTTAAAACCTGAATAAATAAAGCTATGAGGCACAAAAAAAATACTCCTTGGGCTGGCAGAGAGACTGACAAGTAAGTTCACAAAATCAGATGATTGAGGTGTAATTGACAATACATCACACTGCCTTTTGGAATTCAGCAGGCAAATCAATTAATATGAACATATATCTACATCTAATAGAATGCTAACACAATTATTAACTGTTCTCATACAAAATCCTGTATGGATCAAATATGCTAAGTCAGCAGATCGTACAAGGGATGGCCGAATCTTTTCCCCAGAAGGTGGTACTGATAAACAGAATTACAACAGCAACTGAAAAGTTCCCACGATATAAAGGAATAGTTACAGCTTGCTACCCGCAGTCAGTCAACAAAACTGCAGCCACAGAAGTGCCTGTAATATTAACCAGAAAAATGGCAAGTCATACTGTCCAAGCATGGGGCTGGGACTTAGAAGATTTCATGTTTCAACTTCATCTGTTTGATATGCAAATCAGGCATATATATTGCCTGGCACACTTTTATCCAAGGACAGGAATAAATTATCACCTCACTTTAAACAGGTATCTAAATGTCTGTTCACACATAATTTTTTTTAAAAATTTGACTGATTAAAATCCAGAATGAGCAGTTTCACACAGTCCTAGTTACATGTACATGTATAGGGAGAATCCTCTACTACACACTGACTGCCAGGTCACCTTACTCTACTGGATTGTGTGACATGGTAAGAGGTCCTGTCAGGGGAACTAGATCAATTATTATCTTAATATAACATCTAGGGGCTTAAAAAGGGGGCTCTCCAACAACTTGACACACAAAGGTGGTTTTATTAAAATTCTGCCAAATCAGCATGAATATGAAAAACGGATCATTTAGCACAGATGTCGCTGGTATACATTGGGATTCATGCAAATACCCATATACATGTAGAAGGCTCCAGTACCAGTACATGTACATTTGACTGTTAACATAATGACTTTGTGTCACCCACTGCCATAGGGGTTTGCTTTATACATGTACATGTTTGACATGCTTCACTCATGGGACAGCGTTTCAGCTTTTAGCAGTTTTGCTTTATCTTTCACAAAGGCACTTTTAAGAATTAAAAAAAAAAATTAGCAAACCCGGGGAAAATGCAAATTTTAGGTTATCTAACCAAAGTTTGGAGGACTGATTTTAAGATTATAAATGCCTGATAAGATTACAGCACAGATCTGCCTTTGGTGGCAACTAACTTATGGCAAGACACATGTACTGGACAGCTGCTGACTATAGTTACCTGTGGTGCACTAAGGTAAAACAGGCTGATTTACCTGTAGTCAGTGGCAGCATTATACATGTAGATTGGCTGTTTAGTTATTGGATTCACTGTACGTCTGATTGGGATTTGTTTGTTTGTTTGACAGGGGTTTAACGTCCTAATGGTATTTCACTTATATGTCACTCATATGAGGACGGATCGTCTACTTCAGACTGTTCCTTGTCCTAGTGCGATGGAAACCGGAGGAAGCCTTGTAAAAACCACCCCATCATTTGCTTGAGGATCGATCCCATGACAGGTACAACGAAGAAGGCTTAAAACGCACACTGTTAAAAACGCCCCCAAACAGTTCAACGCCCCCAAACAGTTCTAAGTATATAACCATATTGGAAAAGTCCTCTTCATAAAGTGCAAAGTAAAAACAGCATGGCAATTTAGCTACATTCCTTACAAAGTTACCTATGTCAAAGAAACGGGTCCATGTAAGTGACAATCCCCACATTACACTGTTTATGATTACTTTTTAAACTCTCCCACCATCTGCTGATAACTTGAACTAAAAAAAACAACACAATTGTAAGCAAAAAGTCACCAGGCCTTCAGAAAATTCTTAACTGTAATATACATTTATTGCAAAATACAACTATACCATAAATAGTGTCTTTTTTGGGTGAAATTAGATCTACAAGAAGATTTCAACATTTTAAAAACACAAAATAATATAAACAGTCTTTGCTCTTGTTATACAAAACCAAAGTTGATCAGAAGTGACAGCAGTTCATACATGTATCTTCAGTACTGGTCACCATGGGGACTAAGAAGAACTTAGGTAAGATTTCTTTGTCGATATTGAACCAAGATAAGTTTAATTTTAAGGAACACCAGTGGGAATATTTTTTTCTTTGTACTAATTTTGTTTTTGACTGTACCCTACATGCTGTTTAATATAACAAAGATGTTCAATTGCAAAGGGCTGCAGAGTTAGAATCTAGGTTCACACAAAATTCTATTGGTTGATCTGTTCATATGAGCACACAGGTTTGCAAAGTGGCGGAGCAAAGTTTAGATGAGAGGAATGTATGCTCATGTTACCAGATCAACCAAAATAATTGTGTCTGAGTCTAGAGCCTAACTCCCCGGCCCTTTATCTGAAAATTTTTGCTCTATGAACTGGCGTATAGGGTACAGTCAGTATACTGGGCTACTGTAAGCAGATCACTTGTACAAAAATGACTGATCCAAAATCTTTCCCATGCATAAGGAGTACAACCACTTTCAGTACCGTGGCCGGTTGGATTAAAGAAATTTAATCCTCTATAATATGAGACCAGACCATGTTGACTGTATATCTCTAGTCCATTATAGTGATTTAATCTGGTGTTAGTGACTAATAGTCGTTCAAGTGACTGACCCATGGTGGTCACTAAGAAGAACTTCCTTAAGTTTTCTTGTTCAAATTGGACCCCAAAAAGTTTAATCTTATAGGACACCAATGGGAAATAACACCCTTTGGCAACCATGGTGGTTGAAACATAACTAATATATAAGTTTAATACATCCACTGTCAAATGTACAATATAATTTTTCTCTTGTGCTGCTTATTTTTTTTCCTGCTTTTTATAAATTTCTTGGGAACAAGAAAATGAAATACTTTATGGCCACATTTCTCAACTGAATTAATACAAATACCTCAATTTACAGCATATTGTTAAATAGATACAGATATATAAATTGATTTGAGCATTTCCTTCAAATAACATAGTAATATTCATGTCAGCTGGCACGAAGATTCACTCAATTCAGATTTCAGAATGTGACTTTCTAATCAGACCAGCTTGTTGGTTGTATATATATATGTAAGTCGGCAAGTAATATTTGCACAAATATTGTCTGAAAATAAAAAATAACTGGTATTTCCACAGTGAAGCTGTTTATCAATTCCTTTCAGTCCGATTTGATGTTAAACTTCAAGGGATAAAAGATCTTGATCTATCCATATCTTCTCTAATAGTAAAAGACACCAAATGCTGCAGCAACACAAAACAAACTTTTCTGAAATGAGACAAAAAAAACTGATGTGATTTTTAGTTTCATAAACCCAAAAAGTATAAAAAAGACTAGTTTTGCCAAACAAAAAGCAAAGATGCTTCCGAAAGACATTATTTATAAACATATTTGGCTCTGGCAATCCGGAAGGGGGGGGGGGTTAAACCCCGATCAAGCAAACAAACAAAAAAATTAATTGATCTATAATTGAACAACTTACATTCATAAAGATATCTTGAGCATAGTTATCAGTATCAGAATCCCAGAAACATCTACATGCCATTCTGAAAATATCAATTCATTAAAAACATTAGATTTTCTGTATAATTTATTTAGTATTATAAACATACAGTTGGATATTATTTGATTTTATATTTGGAGAAGATTCAGAAATGAAAAATACTAACAAAAAATATTTATTTCTTGAGGGTTGAGTAACAGATTGTTTATCATGAGTGGTTAATGATCTTATTGACAAGTACATAAAAATAATAGATAAAATACTAGTTTGAAATGTTTAATATTGCCCTAGGACTAAGAGTTAATTAATTTAATTTCAATGTGTTTCAGCCCCACTTACTTGACGCCTTCTCCCCTCTGTTCTCCTATGTACACTTGCACAATAAATTTATAGCGATCATAGCCTATATCTGAAGAAGAAACAAATCAAAAAACATTTAATCAAAATCAAACACTATTTTATTTTGTGTATTAATGGTGAAAAAAAATCAAATCTCAACTTGTTACAAGTAGTATCCTGTTGCATAATCACATTTTGATCTAAATTAATATGTAGGTTGTGAGTTATGACGTTACGACAACAGAGTGATGTCCCTTTGCAAAATGACCGTTGACACTTTATGGCATGGTAGGGCACACATCATATGCATAATGAATAAAAAAACTACTCTTACAAATAACTTCTCAGTAAACAAAGAGTCTCACTGTTTTATTGTTGTTGAAATTAGTTTAATACTTAGCTTTCTGCCTTAATATTAACTTGTTTATAACTTGATAATTGAATATCTTTTTACTAGTTTTTATACATGTACCTAGTAGCCCCTAAAAATGTTAAGGAGTGTTTCATTTTTGAGTAAACAAATTACATAAATGGACTTTACAGGACAATTTAGCAAGGGGGAACAACTTGCCTGAATATGTAATAATTATGTTAATAAGAGTTATCTGCTCTTATTAAAAAGTCAAAAGATACTTAAATAATTAATTTCCATACACATATGATTTGAAAGAGAAAAAAGTTTCTACACTGACATTTAAGTTTAATTTGATATTCTTTGATACTCAGAATTTTACTGATTCTGACCTTTATGTTTAAATATGATATTATCCCATTCTGATCATTTATATTAAATTTTATGTCACCTGAAAACCGTCCGTCCAACCATTCAGTTCGAATTTAATAGTCTGGTTTGTCGGTTATTTTATACTGCCTTATACCAGAAGTCTATCAAGCAGAAGTATGAAACCAGCCATTAGCCAGACTCACAGGCATTGTGGCCAGACCTGAACTGATTGTTGCAAAAGCGACCCCTAGAGAGACGTAGAGAAACCTTGAAGGACATGATTGGATTGGAATCATGGGTAAATCATGCTAAAGCTATTTCAACCGCTTTTCAAAGGTTATATTTACTCATAAGGCATCAGTTGATTCTGACATTCAAAATGGGCAAAACTAAAAATAAAGAAACTCTCTCCATATGCAGATGAAAGCCAAGGTTGAAAAATGGACTTAAGCTATCTAAGACTTGGTCATGTTAGATAAATGAAATGTTCATCCAGGTACCTATTACATCAGAGTATTTTAAGAAAATCTTAATAATCTTTGATTCAATTGTCTTGGTTCTTTTTATATTTTTAAAATTGATATTATTTCATTCCAAACTTAAACAAAATACCATTTGAAGGGAAACCTTTAAGTTATAATTGGATTGGAAATCGTCTGATATGGACATTATAAGTCAACATTGTATGATTCTAGCCTCTAAAGCATTTATTAATTTTAATGTGATAATTACCCTTTAATTTTAATTTGATGTCATCTGATATAGACCTTGTCAGTTCTGTCGTCTCCTCTGTGTCGTAGGTCTTCCCTGTTAATTTCTCCACAAGCACCTGATGGATACATTCCTTCACAATCGCTGGACGGAATCTGGGAAAAACACAAGATTTCACAAATTTAGAAATCACAGAGCTGTCTTAACAGCATTATAGGCCCCTAGGCTAGGCAATGAACTAGGGGGGTCTTTGCACAATCTGCGAGGACATGTGCCGGAATGGGGTGAGAGTCACAGAGGGGGGGTGTTGCCACTTAAAATAAAAAAGTGATACATGAAATAACTTTAATATCTCCAAAAACTGATTTAATTCATTTAAGGACTCTACCGCTAGTCAGGGGTAAAATTTCGACTTTTTTTTTTGGTTGCATTTCTGAAATATTCTTTGTATAATCTTGATAATGCAAAAAGTTTGACCAAAAAGTGTAGTATTTTAGAATGTTTTTTTTAGTTTTAAATTGAAAAATGCGTGCTTCAAAGATTAGGCATATCGAAGGGCGGAAGGGATTAACGAGATTATTTCACCTCGACTGACTACCTGCTGACTA
>JAVFBW010119453.1:0-15085 GCA_034783835.1 Mopalia ciliata
GACGCCCTATTTGTGCATTGATCATGTATTATACATAGGGAGGGGGGGGGGGGACTGGTATTATCTTGATAAAAATTCGGTTTCATAATCACTTTTTAATTCCGAGTATTTATCAACCAGTCGGACAAGCAAACAGTTCGCATTAACCGTAAAATAAACTATGGGGTTCAATCTATTGCAAAAAGAAACAAAACAAAATATGTGGTGAATATTCATTTCAAACTTATTGGTTATGCAAGAGAATTGTCTTTTCAATGCATGCAGCGGAAGTCTCGTGCTGTTTGGTTTAATGCCATAGAGGAGGAGCACTGTTTTAATGTTGAGTTATTTATTCTGACTGACAAACATGCCTGTTATATTCTAATTACAAGTGTTGATTAGGGGCAAAAGCTTATGCACTTATTATATACATTCATATTCATTCATACCTATAAAACAACAGGAGCAAATTACTTGGGGGGACAAAATACATAAAGTTCATAATCTTTATTAAATGTTTAAAATCATTATAATCTTCTCAGTGGGCGCATTATCTGGTACAATTCGCAAGAAATGTTTTGTGCATGGGGTGAAAGTTCTATACTGTTTAAGTTAACTAAACCCAAGCGGACAGGTATTATAATGGTATATTAAATTAATGAGGCAGTAGTTAATAAGTGTTAAACGCCCACCGTGAACGACATACAGCGGTTTTGGACTTATTGTGATCGATGTAGACAGTGCAATTCATTTTTCGATGTTGACATGCCGCCGGTGTTAATTTTCGAACCATTAAAGCTACAGCTTAATACCTGTGTAGTTTCATGACGAAAGTCTCCAAGCGGCGGAAAATTTTCACTCATGGTTTGTTAATGACGGGACTATAATACGCAAGAGACTATGCGGTGTTTAATGATACAAATATATACCTGTCCGACATCGTTAAAGAAAGTATTTAAGTAACTTTGACAGAAATACCAAACTGCACACAACGCAAAATATGATTTCACAAAAGAGTATGGCAGAGATTTAACTACCCTATACCGTGCTACAAGGTGAACACAAAAAAACGCTTTGAACACCGATGGTTTCTTACATCATCGTTTACCAAAAAAAGACCGATGAGAAAACGAACGATAACTGGAAATTAAGCAATAAAATTGATTGGTAAATTGTCTAAATTGGTATCAATTCGATTCGGTTTTTAAAGTTTTCATATTATGTTCGTTGAATGCAACAAATGTTTGTTTAGAAAACAAAATCCTCAATAATGTAGTCTCTTTTTTTTAATTCAATGCTATGTCGCGTCTGCTAGCCAACTTATTCTGATGCAAGCACATGGTCTGGCCACAGTTTTTATGTTTAACTTGAACCGAGCTTCTGAAGTATATTCCCATATTCATGAAACACGCCAAAAGTTAATACGAATGTATGAGAAAAGGATGGAATTAAAACATTTCCGTGAAATATGGCTTTCAAGCTAGAAATGTTGTACAGTTGAAAAGCTTTGAAATCCATAAAGCCGAAGATAAATGTACAGCCGTATTGACTTTATCCCATTAAATAAATCAAATCATCAGCATGGAACAGACAAAAGGACTAATGACAAGAACACGAATCGAAAAATCCGTTTTGATAAAGTCAGGTAAAAAACCAAAAGCCGGTATTTCACAATCTCTATGTCCGTTTCTATGGCCTGATTAATTTGGTCATCATGTGTCATGGTGAAACCCAGCCTTTTGTTAAGTCCTACATCAAAACTGAAAGCAATTATGTTTTATTATCTAGACTGTAATATAATTTAGAGCCATACAGTCATATTCTTAATCTCCAACGTGTTATAAGGTCAGCATTAAAGTCACAAGGAACAACCATTAAGCTCTGAAGTTGTTAACAAGATGTTCTAAATATACTTCACGCTTAACGTGCAAATATGCAATATTAACAATTATAATGCTTATGAATGGCCAAATTCGTTCATAATGACGTCATATAAAAACAGGACAGTTGCCAGATTGTTTGTCAACACTTGAGCAATGACGCTGATGTTAATGTCTGCACTACATTGTCATATACAACGTGTAAACTTATATGTAAATGTATAAAGACTGTTACGGGTTGTTTCAAGCAATGTTATTAGACTACAAGTTACAATGTTAGTCTGTCGGTGTGTCTGTCTTTACGTTAAGTCAATTTTGTAAAGAGTATTTCTGTAAGAAGGATAAGACAGTCATTCGTAGAGGTTTCCAGCATTTGACATTGATACGAATAATGGAATCAGAAACTGGGGGTACAAAATGTTCAATCCGACGAAGCTCAATACACATTTTTTTTTTAATATTGCCATTGGAATCAACGTTTTTATACCTTAGAGTTGAGTATGTGCCTTTGGGAATTTTATTCACCAAAACAAACAAATGCAAAATATGTCGGTGTCAGATCAGTGTTCTTGTGTTCTTAACAAATAAAGTTACAGTTCTAGATGAACACAGGTCATGTTCTTTCAAAAAACCGGAAACTAATAAAGCATAGCAATAGTGAGAAAATAATGACTTTTGCTGATGAAAGTTGAAGCATATTGTTCTATCCCCACTCAAACAAAGTTGCTCTTTCCATTATATTGTCACAAGAAACGTTTTTGATTTCCTGTTTCCCCAATGGAAATACCCTGCTAAATTTTTTAAAACTAAACGGTGGATGTTTTTGATGGAAAGTTTGGGTTCAGAGCGGTAAAATCTATTTTCCATTTTACAAATGTTATGTTTGTAGATACGCATTTTTGTTGTACTTTGAAAGTAGCATTGGTTTATCGTCGCAAGTTTGTATTTGTCAGCTTCTACGCAATGAGCGCCATAACTAGATTGCTGTGAATGGTAGAAAGAAAAATTTAATTGTATTTTGTCAATAGGTTTAAAATTTCATTCAACTGTGGATGTATCAACACCAAAGAGCATTTCAAATACTTTCAAAAGAAAAACTCCAACAATGCCTTACTTATATATATAGTAACATAAATTCATAGAAAAGATAATTTATCAATAAATGTTCGATCATCACTGGATTTACTATAACGGGCATTTTGGTGTATAGTCTTTATTTTGAAACAAACAACATCGATCCCAATCGAAACAATTGATATCAATGAAATACAAAACCAAATTTTTGTGAAGGATAACTATATATTTTTTTGAACTAACCTAACCGACGCAAAACTTTATTTGACTTTTTGTGTGAACCTCAATTCATACCAAATGATTGAGACAATGTACCTTGTAATAAGTACCATTTATTTAAAATGCCTATTCTGCTGCATTTAATATGTTTGGATAGATCTGAAGCTTACTCCCAGTCTGCGGCTTAATACCATAAGTCTTCATCAATACATGTGTCCCGGGCCCGCGGCGTAGTGGATGGCAGGTACACTTTATACCAATCCTCCCCCGATGTACCATTCACAGGAACGACTCCGTCTGTCGAACATCAGGTATATAAGTGAGTCACAATATGTGGCTCCAGTATTGGCGATGTTGGTTTTTACGAGCTTTTCCATCGTTATTAATCAACGGACAATGTGAAGTTGACAATCCGTCGTCATATAAGTAAAATGTCCTTGAGTACGACGTGAAACCCCAATCTAACAAACAAACACTGTGTAAATGTTTTTTCTTTGAAACCCAGCCCTCTCAAATTTGTTTGTGATCAATATGTAAGTATGGATAATTGAATAAACGCCTAACTTCGGGAGACATTGATTTCCTTTTTCAACACGTATGTAAACCCTCGATATTGTGTGTGAACTGTATTTAATGCACACTACACGTCTTGTGGTAAATGAATTACACGTTTTCTTCTTAACCACAGTACAGGTACTATGTTTAATATAACATCTGCAACACGTCATTATTAAACTGAACACGATACAGTCCTGAAATCAGTCCGGGTTTCAACTGTTATGTAGATCAAGACTCGCCATGTGCCTGTTATCACTTTTTTGTTAATACTGTGTTTGGTCTCCCATCAAAATTCTTTATCCGGGTTACCCAGATTGAAATTGCACAAAGGAGATTGGGCTAAGTAGCCAAGGAAGTACACTCGGGTCTTCACGGAAGATCTTATTGGCGATGATGTTAATGCATTCAATTATAATATTGTAACATACATTGTTATCTCCCAGAGTCTTGCCTCCAGGTGTTGCTGTTATTTTGTAATGGTGTTTGGTCATCAATGACTCTACCAGTGTCCTGTCTGTAAGCTGTTGTTGTTCCGTTGTAAAGCCAGTTAAATCAGCGTCTGATCCAGCTTCACACAGACCTATCTCTTTGAGTCATATTCAAACAAACGCAGATAAGCCTATGTAAATTCACGATTAACGTGGTCTTTAGCAAAGAAAAAAAACTTTTTATAAGATGTACGTCAGCCCGATTTTTTAAACATGTTGCATGCTGAGAAATTCCGTTACACATTTCGAAACAATGTGGAATTCTTAAGTTTGCTCTGTCGCTAATTTTAAACAAGCATCTGATTTATTGAAATGATTTCCTTTATGACTCCCGCCCTTTAGTTCCGTTCAGTTTACGATCCCGCAATGTCATCGAAGAAGTGGAAGCGGACATGTCACTATTACAGCCGGATGGCGTATCCCTGACATTTGCGTGGGAATTACAATCTGACAATGTGTCTCTTATCTTGATTTGTTTGTTTGTTTGATTGGGGTTTAACGTCGCATTGAAGGGTATTTCACTTGGATAACGACGGATTGTCCACTTCACATTGCACCCAGCCGGATTACGGTGGAAAACCGGGATGAAACCGCATTAAAAAAAACCAAGCGATTGTCGGAGCCACATGTGACTCGATCCCGTGAACGGTACATCGAAGCAGGTTCAGTTTAGTGAGCGCACACGCTACCACTAAGCCACGGCCGAGGGCCCTATCTTGACTTGAAGGACAAGAGCAGAAAATCTTACCTCCGTACTATGACTTATTTGTCTTTTAAAAATTTCGTTATTTCGTCGTAGGGCCTACTGTTCTTAAATATTTTCACAGACGCTTCTCGCTGCCCAGATTCACACAGAATTTCGTTTGCTTGCATAGTTTCGAAGTAACGGTGTTCTAAAAATGTAGAGTGTCTGACAATTCATCAATGTTTTCCTCTGAACTAATTGCTGTTTACAATTTCTTAAAAGATTTTCGTTCAGTTAAAGAGTTTATATTCTCCAACTCGATAAGTGCTCTAATAGCTATAAAAAAATTCACGCGGCAACGCTCGACTCTTTTTATATACGAGAGTGTTAATAATAAGTGAGTTATTTCCCTTAGGGTTAGAAGTGCGTGTCCACTGGGTGCCGGTTCATGTCGGTATTCCGGGAAACGAGTTATCCGAAAGAGTCAATATATTTGCGCATCTAAGTTCCGTAAAGCTACAAACGAGTGGATTTCTTTCCTGCTTGAAATTTTTTCCCGTTATCTAACAGAATGAATGGGAAACCACAGAGGAGGGTATGTTCTATAGTAGATGCCAACCTTCCGTCCAAAACGCTGTGTCATAAGAAAATATGACTTATTACTTTTCGGGGTCCTCTCTGGTTTTTCTCCTCTTAACTCACGGCTGTTAATTTATTTACATACGACTGTGTGAAAACTGCCAGATAGATGAAATTGTACATCACGATTTGCTAGTCTGTCCTCAGTTTATTAATCAGAAAATAATATTACAACAAAGGGGAACGGTTCTAGGTAGTCCTACTAAATAGGCAGTCGACGTTTGAAATTTATCATATGGACATTGACAGTACCTCGGCGTCCTATCCTTCCAGTCAATTTCCGTAACGGGTTTTTGCGAACGTATATTTACTCACTTAAAACTGCGCCAGGCTGTGAACTCGACGTATTCTTAACATTGCGATAGTTGAAACGGGTGCATTAACAAAGAGGACTTAAAACAACTGCAAAGAGCTTTACTCAGTTAACCTAAAGTCATGCACAACATGTAAATTTATTTTTGACGAAAGGTTCCATTTTCAGTTTGCTTCTAAGTTAAGGAAAATATTTATAACTCAATTGATTATGTATCATAACGCATAAATATCTTAAATTTGGGCACCCTTGCCACTTATAAGGCATGCATAGAAACTGTCGGTCCTCTCACCAATGCAGTGCGTGATTTTAGCTTTTAAGTCCGCTTTTTCGATGCACCCGCTTTAACTATCGCGATTTGTCACTGAGCCAAACTGGTAAAGATTAACTGACAAAAACACTCAAACTCTGTTGTGGAATGTACCGAAAACTACTTCATTGGAGACATAAAATGACTTCTAAATACGTTGACTTCACAGCCTTGCAGTGTAAAGTGAGTAAATCGCTAAATTCGTTCTGTAGTTTTGTTTTAACGATTGGAAAAGTGTTCAGCACAGAAACCTGTTACGGAAATTGAATCGAAGCAAAGAAACTTCGAGATACTGTCAATATCAAATGATAAATATCAAAAGTCGACGGCCTTTTTAAAAGGACTGCGGTTCTAGGTAACCGTGCGGTTTTACTGAATGGTATCCTGTGTCTGGAGAAAAACAGGCTGCTAGTTTTACTGCTTGTGGGCCAGTTTATGTCAGGTTATGGATTTTTCATATTGTTTCTCTTATTTTCATTTCTTTAAAAATGAAATGAATTATTAAGTTATATTTATGTAATAACTGAGTTGTGGTGTGAATTTGTCCTCTGTGGCACTGGCACACACCAGTCTTATTGAAACCATCTTCTCTGATTGGTTATTTCACTTGTGAAAAATGACGGAAAAAGTCCGTTTTAAAAGCACAGAAAGCAACGAATAAAATACTTTTATATGTAGCTACTTATATAGTCGAATGTCGTTAGTTTAAAATATATATGTTGCAACAGTCTAAGATCTTAACAATTTCTGTTTTAACAACTATATTTTAAGCTATGTATTTTAAGAGTTAGTGAGCTTGCCAGAGAGACTCTACGGTTGGGTATGAGTTTGTAATAACTCACTACACATGTAGCTAGTTTATGCTTAGTTTTGTATGCTGTACCGTAAAATTTTATTTGCTGTACCCCTAGACATCGTGCCGGGAATATCGTAATCACGATACAATGTTATCATTGTACTTAGCATATTGTACTATTATGCCTGTGTTTTTGTTAACACAATTATGAGATAAACCTAACCTATAGTAATGGTGAACACCTTTCATTTGAATAGAGCCACTAATATCATAAAATATGTATGTATATCTCTGATTGATTATCTTTCACATCAGAAATTAATTTCCCCTGACTAAGCTCTCCGCTTTGTTTAATTTAGAATTTAATAATAAAAATGCGTGTGTGGTGTAATTTACCTCAAGATAATGTCCTGGTTAATCAAAAAATTCGAAAGCATTTCTAAAAGAAATTATCTCATCCGCTTGAGGTAATATATGAAGTGACGCAAAGAAGCGTTGGAGGGCTCGCTTAGGTTTTATTTTTTTTTTACTTTGTCCCTTCCACGATGCAGAATTTGACGTCAAACTTCATTTAAGTTGTCAACTATGACATTTCTATAGTTATTTAAGCTACTCTGAACTATCATGTCCGCCCCATTTTGTCTTCACAACTAAACAATATGAACCACGGAGGAAATCACAATATTAAACTTTGAACGAAAATGGGCTTTAGGTGGTTTATTCTTGTTTGATTGAAACTTGAAATGAAAAAGCATGGGCAACAGAACTATTTGCAGACAGATGAAGATTTGTTATATTAAGACCACCAAACCCATACCTATCTTCAAATCATGACCGATGTTAAAACCAAATCAAACAATCAATCAAATCCTGACAAATGTTTATGTATTATTCTTATCAAAGAAAGCTGCAAAAAAGAGGTCCAGATATATCTTGAAAATTACTTAATATGGCTGAATATGTGATTCCGTTAAAAGTTGCTTTTGATAAAATCCACATAATTTGACATAAAGGCTGACGCAGAAGCTCTCGTTTTACAGTGATTAGCAACTTACTCAGATTAACATCAGGTTTTTGAATGTTTTATAATGGCAAATGTTTAATTTTGCAAAACGGTGTGGCATTTTTATGGCGCAACTAACACTTCAAAGAATTGATTCAATTGATATCTCCTCATGTGATGTAGTCCCGGTTCAAAGTTCACAACTTAGCAATTTCAAAGACTGTGTTGAACCCATCACAGAACATAACCATATGGAGTAAATCATATAAAGGAAATGTACCCCACTGTTATGAAATGATCTTCTTAAATTGTGCACAACTACAAATGTACTCAATTTTTTTAAAAGCAACATATCCTGGAAGAGTGTTGAAACATCTTACACATTGCCAAAGGTATAAAGGATATTATAAAGGGAAGTGTTGATTTTGATATTTAGTAGGCATATTGTTAACTTTATTTACATTCTATCTCTGCCAGTTACTTTTTGAAAAACGAGGCAGACTTTTCGGCTGATCGAGCCATAGCAAAACTCAAACCCAATTTAACACCGTCTGTAAAAGAACACAGAGTGAAGTTAATGATTACGGGTTTGATATATTCGACTGGATTACAGGCTTCATTACGCTTAAACACAAACAATATATTTTTCCAGGAAACCGCTTATTTGAAAAACATAGCTTTTACACAAACGCATGGATCAGGTGTAGACATAATTCCACACGGCCCTAGAACACACTATAAATAAAACAAACACATAAGCCCTTGAATGAAAAGAAAGTATGCCAACTTTTTTTTTTTAACATTTTCATTACAGTGATATCAATAGAACTGTTTGTCTTTCAAACCTTAGGGATTCGTATAAATAGGAGCACAACGTGTGCATATAACCCTAGGACAAACGTAATCACTTAAGGATACACTAATCCCCCTACATAGTGTTTTTACATTTCCCCGTTTTACTTCTAAACTACTGTAAATTTTGCAACACATGTATATATATTCTGAATCGTCCTTTTCTGCAGAACAAAAAAAAGTAAATTTTTGCTTCCTCTTTTTCAAATTGCTACTTCTTCATCACTATTAACGTCAACTGTTCAATTTTAAATCAACCCATATTTGCAATTTGTTTATTATATTGAATAGAGTCATTCTATGTATATTTCGCAAATAATTATGCATATTTATTGTAAATTATACCAGTTTTCTATAAAACGGACAAGACCTAACAGTGTCAAATGTTACTTGAATTCCATTCAAGCTGTGATCAATCTCTGAACAGGCTGTGAACCAATCAACCACATGCGGTATCAGTGAATATGTGTTTAATATACAATACACGAAAACCGTTGATACCCGTATATGCACAGCGGCCAGACAGTTAATCCTATCCAGGTAGCTACCTGTAATTTAATTGATTGTCACCCTGTTGTTAACAATGTTGCCATTTCGCTTTTTGTGTGTAGCAACAAAGATGTCAAGGATAGTAGAATGGTAATAAATATGTAGGTTATAAGGTGTACTATACATTTAGTCTGATGTATTTGCTGGTGACAGGAAATGATACGGAGCCGTAAAAGGGACATGATAAAAGATTTAAAAAAAAAGAGACTATCTTTAACTCGTGCGCAGGGCATAATAAGTCCTGCGCACGTCTTAATTAACGCGTGAGCACGACTTAATAAGACGTGCACACGACATATTTTAACAAATGAACATGATGTATTTTTCCGCAATTAAATTTTTATACATCAGTCGTCCTGAATTCTGCAGTTCATTTTCAATAAATTGAACAACTTCGAAAGGATCGCTATAGTTACGGCATGATAGTCTAAGTTGCTTTGTTTCTCTTTTGATCTGCCGTATGGATATACTGATTCCATGTTCAAGTTGCAAGATATGGGAGATTTTATATGCCATTCGCAAAATAAAATAAACCCATATATATTTCACTCTGTCCGACATCATGATAGCAAAAGAAAATGGTCATCAAAAACTTAATCCTGATTGGTTAAAATAAGTTGGGCGCACAACTTAATAACACGTGCGCAAGCGTTAACTAAGTCGTGAGCACGACTTATTATGTGGTGTGCACGAGTTAAATATAGCCTTTTTTTATTTTGTTACCATGCCCCCTTGACGGCTCCGTAAAATGATCATTAACGTGCGACAAATCCATTAGAGAGATAACGGCGATAACCCAATGAGTAGCCACATCTTTTCAAAATTCAAATAACTTTCCTGGAACTCGAAATATTTGGTTCAAATATTTATTTTGCAAAATTTTGATTGGTTTTTTTTTTTTAAATTTCCTCAACATAAAGTTTCCATATTTAAATTGAAATTAAAGGGATAACTAACTTTTACTTCCATCTGCAGGAACTTGGAAATTTGTTTGAAGCACCATCGTTTATAAAGTAAACGAATGTTAATTAGTTACAAAAACATAAACAAGGGATGCCAATTAACGAATTTAAAGCCAACAAAGAAAAGGGTGAAAGCTGGTAATGCTTATTTAATAACATCTACACTGAAATTCCGATGGAAGTTGACAAATGAGAATGCATTCAAGCAATACATTTTGGTTTGCAAGAAGCACTACAGACTGTGACTCTATCTGGCAGCAGTTATTATTCTGTCTGAACTTCAGTGTCGTGTCTCAGATGACTTAGCTTTTACAATTTCTTCTGGACCCAAAACAATCAAGGATTGTTAGTAATGAACCACTATAACTTACTCTTGTCCAGAATGTAAACAGGAAAATATTGTCCGATGGTCAGCCACTGACATGAGAATGGTCCGATGGTCACATCACCGACGAGACAATGGCAAGACTATGAAAAAGATGGTCAACCCACTGACGAGACAATGATCTTATGATCACACATGTGACGAGACTAATCTAATCGTCACACCACTAATGAGGCAATGGTCCGATGGTCACACCACTACAAAACTGATCTGATCATTACACCACTGAAGAGACAATGATCAGATAGTCACACCACTGATGAGACAATGTCACGAGACTAATCTAATGGTCACGCCACTAGCGAGACAATGGTCCGATGGTTACACCACTGAAGAGACTAATCTGATCGTCACACCATTGAAGACACTAATCTGATCGTTACACCAATGAAGAGACTAGCAGATCGTCACACCATTGAAGACACTAATATGATCGTTACACCAATGAAGACACTAATCAGATCACACCACTGACGAGACAACGATCATATGTTTACACCACTGAGGAGACTAACCTGATGGTCACACCACTGACGAGACAATGGTCCGATGTTCACACCAATGACGAGACAATGGTCCAATTGTCACACCACTGAAGAAACAATGGTCTGACGGTCACATTTCTAACTAGACAATGATCAGGTTTCCACTCCACTCACGAGACTTATCCGATCGTCACACCGCTGGAAAGACTAATCAAATGGTCACACCACTGATCCGATTGTCTCACCACACACCAGGCTGACCGCTTAACCAACGCCGAAAATCTTTGTCACATAATACAAATGTTTATCGACTGCATTTTACACGTCATATTGGCTATGTGGGTGTCTTTATACACAGACTATTTACAATGTTTTCTGTTTCAATATTTATGTAATTTAAGTTTGACAATGGAACGTGTTAGTGAAATTCATTTGTCAGGGCAGCGGAGACTGTCTGCGAAAGTATAGTCAATGGTTTTTTTTTATATCTAATTATACATGCTACGCCATCAATCATAACAATTCCATATGAACTTTTTCATCAAATAACTACAGATCAACATATATCTAAATATAATTAAAATTTATTTGTAGTATATATATTAGTCCGATATTGTTTGTTGTCGCTACGTGCAAACTGCTATTCGCTGATGCAATGGGTATAAGGGCTTGGTATGCAAGTGAGGACCTTTACTTACAAGTCATGTGAATAATTCAACATATTGAAATTTAGACCAGATTCGTTTGCATTCCGGAGATTACCTATCTCATTAAAACACATTATTTTTTTCACAGATACCATAGATGTTTTAGGGATGAGACATGTAGGCCAACTGAAGTCAAACATTCTACTGATATATATCCAAGGCAAACTTATTCATGAAACAGAGGTCAACTATGCTTGGATTAAGATCACTTAACATATATATGGTAACTGCAACTTATTTCACACGAATACCTCTAACATTGCTTTATTGACATGTGGTGGTTAAAAATGGAACGCAGAAATAAAATTATGGAAATACGTATTCGTGAAATTCCACTTTAGCATGCTTATTATATAAACAAATGAGGTGTAAAACTGAATTGTTTAAACATGATCAATGATGGAATGAGTAATTTCCCACACACATATATGTTGCGTTTTTTTTTCTCTCAAAGTAAATTGTTTATAACAATAGTAACAATCGTGAAACCAAAGGTGCCTTACATGGTATGTGAGAACCGTGCTGGTCATTTGAAATTGTAAATGGAAGTATGATTCTTATCATAACTATGTTTGAAATAGCAAAATAACTCAAGTTTATTTGGAAATAGAATTCAAACAAATGGACGAATGGACTTGTCCTGATGATAACATTAATTGTAAAAGCTGGACGGACGTACACGTCCTATTTGGTAAAGTGTTTGAAAAAATCTAAGGTTATCTTCATCTCGTGCCCCTCAACCATTGATCACCGACCAATGCTGAATGTAGATATAATTTATATGTAATCGAGTAAGATTGTCAATAACCCAATACACAAGTCATACGGCTGAACAGGAGATTAATGCTGACAGTCAGACCAGATTGGACCATGGCCACATATGATAGATTGCCTGTACTTGATTATAAAAATGGAAGCTTTCTAGCTGATAAATGTAGGTGTTAATAAGGGGCAACAACTATATCATATTGATGCGTGGGTACGCTGTACCATAATGAAGCGGGCCATATAAATTTAAATACAAAAGAGAAGTATGCCAATGATATTTTGTACAACATTGCAGATTATTTTCCAATAAATTTAAATAAACCCAATAAAAAGCTTGAAATAGAGTACAGACTGAACTTAGTAGGTAATGAATTCATACGCTTATATTAAAAGTTATAATATGTGAAACGGGATAACAGAATGCTATCGAGTGGATTTCACTAGTATGTTAACCTTCAAAATATAACAAAATGAAATTGTCGAAATACTGTTCAAATTATTAACGTTATTTCATAATATTGCTTCAATATGTTTGAAAAAATTTTAAAAAATGTGTTCAGGAATGCATTTAATATAGCAGACTTTTCAAATATTCCGTCTATGATCACTTGTAAAATTGTTTTCAAGGCTTCCTAGTCATTATTTTACATACATATCCCCAACAATTATCAGCTTATCAATTATATATACAAATTTATTTACATTAGCATGAGGGTCATAAAATTCATGTGAACATACGTCCAATCTATTTTCACAAACAGCCAATCAAAGAGAATATTTTTATTTGTGTCCTATTTCAGAGTTGAGGGTATTTGACTATTCCTGGCTTCAATTAAGATACAATTTGTTAGATCACAGATAAACTTTGTTTATTGTTTGTGTTTTGTGTATAAAAATAACTACAAGTCCAGCCAAGGTCAACGAAGGGATTTGCTCGATATGACAATGAATTTGCTGAGGTGATATGACCGTTATTTTGATGTTCTCTACCAAATTAATTATTTTCGCCATTACAGAGAAGACGGACGCCACAGACGTCTTCCTTTGATTGTCCAGACTGAACCCGACAGGTTATTGTCTAATTGTATAAATGCCTGAAAATAATTACTATTTTTGATAGATAGAATATTTAGCATCCCATCGAGACAGAAATCCTTTCCGAACTGTCCGAATACATCCATATCCATTTTCCGGACTACTTCATTAACGAGCAATCGTGTCAATCACATTGGCAGTAAATGCTCTAATCATGTAAACTAAACACTATCAAGTTATTTTAACGCATTGGAAATTATTTTTGTTTGTTAGAGAACTTTCACGGCGAAGGACATTTTCGATAGACAGGACCGCAATTATCATGAAGTGTTAATCCTACACATCTAGAACCCATTTAGAATTGTGTCTCATGAACCTCTTGCCTAATGAAACTCATATTAAACAGCGTTTACTTTAAATAAAATTAAAAAAGGAGAATGATATTGATTTTGTACGTGCTGAAAGCATTTACATTTGTATTGAGTAACAGAGTATTGATTGATCTTCTATTGCGAGAACAACAATACATCCCACATTGCGCGTTAATGACCGACCATCACACGACAGCATCTTAAGAGTGCCTCTTACAAGACGACTTATGGAATTCAGAGTAGACATCTCTATACCCTTTACACTCACGTTCTAGTACAATAACGGGCCTATCCGGCAAAGAAAAAGAAAAATATGTATTCATCTGATATAAACCAGATCAGAATGTATTCATAATTTACCGGATAAATTAAAATCGATATGTCTTATTTTTCAATCGGCATTGACGTGTCTTGCATGAAATAAACAGACGTCTAGTTGATTATTTTATTATTAACGGCGCGTTGTATCGTTTTAAAGGTTTTTCTATTTCAATTGCCTGTAAGCTCTATCTATAGGTTTTCAGAATGATGGTCAGTTATGGCAAAATTGCATTCCTGTGGAAAATTTTATCTTGAAACTTGCTTGTTAAATATTAGCATTTTGTTTTACCAAAATGTGTGTTGCTTGTGTTCATGTAGGTTACTTTGAAACGTTTACAGCATAAAGCTCCGGCTTGAGTAATTTAAAATGGAAACTAGAATTGCGTCGTTTCGCCCACTTGCTCACATATCAAAGTACCTGTATACATACAGCTAATGCGACGGTTAATATGAAACCTTTGGAAAGCGGTGCTTTCACTAATCTTTCTCAAACCCAAGGCAGCTGGACGTTAGGAGAACTCATGTCAGAACATCCTTGAACACTTTCCCTATCGGTACAGTTATCTCGGTGGTGAATGGAAGCAATAATACTACAAGAAAAGCTGTAATGTTAACCGCCGTATGTTTAGTCGCGCATGCGTCGAAATCTCCCAAAGTAGTCTGAGGATTTGTATTAAAAAACCCACATCAAACAAGCCCGTTTCTA